>JAAGAY010147056.1:0-67578 GCA_011801015.1 Ardeotis arabs | reverse complement strand
GCACTCCAGAAGCACGCCACAGATCTGTGCAGCTCGTTTCTAAACGAATACGTACCGAGGACTCAGTAGTCCATTTCAGGAAAACACATGTTGGAGAGAAAAAAAATCAGATTAAACCACTCCAAGTTATCAGTGCAGTACAGAGGCGTGTGTGCCTCCATCTTATTTACTCTTCAAAATAATCTCAAAAGGTTTAAGAGAAAGTAGATTTTGCTATCACATTCCCCCCACACTACGAAAACTCACCTATCAATTTCGTATTAAGCTTTCCCGTAGTTTTACTAGCACTGGGACACCAGTTAGAGGGAATCCCCCCACCAGTCACGGCCTCCCAGCTACCGCAGCCCAGCCCAGAGACTGGGACAAACCCCTCAGCCTGCTGCTGGCCTGCGCCACCGCCGCGCAAACCGGCACGGGGCGGCTTTAGGGGGCTGTTGTCCCACACTCCGCTCCCGCTGCGGTGGGCCTGATCTATCGGCATTCCAGCTTCTGCCCTGCTCTGACCTGGTCCCTGCTTCCCTGGAAATTCCCATGTGAAGCGAGGCCATCCCAGGAGGGTGGGCATTCCCCGCTCCCGGGTGCATCCGGAGTTCTGGCAAACATAGCCACCAGCCAGCAGGTTGAAACAAACCTTTCAGTGAGCCGATCACCGTCACCTTCGGAGTGCAGAGAGCACCCCTCCGTCCCCTCAGGCGCCCTGTTGAAAGGCATAGTGTGAGATCAAGAATAACGCATCTGTAGGACATACACCGGGTCCGGAACTGGGGCTTATTAACGTAATATAAACAAATACAAAGTCCGTTGGGATGCTTTGGAAGTCGTTTGCAAGGAAAAAAACTTCATAAAGATACTGTAAGGAAAAATGCCAGCTTCTTTTCAGTTTCCTTTACATTTAGTTTGAGCCCAGATTCCAGTCATGTGCCAGGTCCCAGACTCATGCTGGTATTAAGGAGAGCAGTATCTAAAATAAATTCTTTAATATTAAACTGACAGAACCTTAAAATACAGTCCCTTGCTTCCAGTCTCCAAAAAATCCCCAGCCCTCAAACTGTGAGGGAGGTTCCTAAAACGGTGTCCAGCCTGCTGCAGCCATAGGATACCTGGGCAATGACAAACGTGCAATTAAATTGATACCAGATAATTAAGAAGCAATCAAACACTTAATGAAAGAAGAAGAGATCTTGCCTCTGCAGCATAATAATTATTTCTGCTATTTTCTCCTCCTTTTTGTTTTCCTTATGGACTACCTACACACTTCCTGGGCTTTTGTAAACTCATACACTTCCTAAATTCCCATCTGGGCCAGGAAAGAATGAAATATTTGAAAGAAAACAAGACGCTGCAGCTTTGCAAAGTCCACAGGCATTTGCCAGCAGGACTGTGCCATTCCCAGAGCGGTGTAATGAACTGTGCATCGACCAGGCAGTGAGCGAGCGGGCGCATGGCAGGTCCTGCGCAGATGCGCACACATGCAAGCTCGTTATACTCACCCCACCTCGCCTGCTTAGAAAAGTCACAGAAACCTTTAAACTTTATAAACAATTTCTGCTACAAAAGGCAGCCTTTCTGTGCTGCGTGCTGAGTTACAGCAGTTTCGGGTCTGCCGTTTCTATGAATCCGGCTCACGGCAGGACGAAGAGCCAGGCACCGCCAGCTCCAAGCGCGGAGCCATCCTCTGCAGGACACCCCCCACTGGCACCTCCAGGGCCTCGCCACCTGGCTCCTCTCCTTCACTGCCAGGCTGGTACCGACGCCTCCCGTGGGGCTGGATTACCTAGTAATGAGAAAACAAAGAATTAGGCCTTTCTCTTTCAGACCCAAAGCCTCCACTGAGCAGTTTCTCACGAGCGCCTCTCCCCGGGTGAGCACCCTCAGCGTTTTGCTGGGTGCCAAGTGCCAAGCCCGCTGCCGAACCGGGGCCAGCACCGGCGCAGCAGAGCACCCACCCGGCTCCCGGGGCCAGCTGATCCAGCTCCAACACCTGCACAGGCGGGAATTGCTGGGGAAGCAGGAGCTCCATGGGCTGCTGGAAGCGGAGCGCTTTGCTCTCCCGAGCGATGGACGCCTGCCGGTGCGGCGCTGGCGGGCGAGCCCCAGCCTGCTGCTTTTCGGCTGGGGACCCACTTCAGGGCCACCACTTGCCGTACGGCAACCAGAACCTGTGCTTCACAGCCAGCATTGTGCCCGGCAATTGAAACGTCCTGCAACTGCCCAGTTACCAAAAAGCGAGAGTGCACTTGTGATCCCAGTGTGTGGCAGAAGGACCACGCTCACAAGCGGTTGCCCATAGTACAATGGTCATTTTAAGAACAAAGTAAAAGCCCGCAGCATCCTTCAAAAGCCAAGGAAGTCTCAATGCTGTTGGGTAGCAGCGGGGTGGGTTTCATTTTGACACCTTAAACTGGAGTAAAGCCTGACTTAAATCCCTAGGTTAAGATTATGTCAGGGGGATTTCCAAGCAAGGAAAGACTTCAGAACCTAAACAGTGGGAAGGGTGGGATCCCGGGAGTTTTCCGGAAGGAGATCAGCATGGGCGCAAGAGCAGCGCGTGGAGGCGCAGAGTGGGCTCCCTTCCCTGCAGACGCAGGCCCTCAACCCCGCATCTCGGGACGCTGCTCCCCAGCGCGGGAGAGAAGCTGCGTTTCCCGGACAGGGAGGCGCAGGGTACCGGGAACTCTGGGGTCAGCACCGGTGCTTACCAGCCGTTTGTCTCCTCTACGAGAGCAAGGGGCCATCACCGCCATACGCAGAAGCTGGATGTTTCATGCACCTCCACATCCGCTGCGCACCAGGAGGAGCGTGCACAAGGAGGCACGGCGAGGCAGCGCTCGCGCACCATCGCCGCACGCCACCCCACCAGCGCCGGAGCCCGCGCAGGGTGCCGCTCCAGATGCCTTGCGGCCCATTTGGCAGCGCCGATGGGACGACGGGAGGCTGAGGGAGCGCTGGCCGGCAGGAACTTGTCCTTCCCAGTCTGCAGAGACCCGAGCGCCCCGCGCGCAGCTGCAGCAGGGCGAGGGGCTGGGGGCATGCGCTGCCCAAGGAGCTTTGGTTCTTGTCTGAAACCTCCAACAAGGTACCTGAAACAGCCCTCAACCCTGTCCCTCTCACAAAATGCACATTAAAAAAAAGTTTACGCTGCACGGGAACACAACGGCAGAGTGTGCTTAATTTATTAAAATCGCCACGTCTTTCTGAAAGTATACCGGTATGTAAAATATGCATACAAAATACAACATTCAAACAGATTATTTACATCCAGGGCAGCTGCAATATCAAGCAATCACTTTAGCAATAGTTTTAAAAATAGCTTGCTGCAGTGTACAGGAGATCAGGTGTTTCACAATGCGAAGGTTTAATTTAGCACTGTACTGCTATACTAAGTTCTAAAATATTACAGTACTTCCAGATAAAATATCAATGCTTCTTTAAAAAACAGACAATTCGGGAACCAGTTTGTAGACTGACAAAACACTACAGGTTTCTCTTTGGGGACTGAACACCACAGCAGGTTTAGACACAAATGTAATAGCTACATTCAAAATACATTCAGTCTGTTTATGCCAAAAATACATTCAGAGCCTTTGGTTACAACTTATTGCACATTTCTTATATCCCGTAGAAATACAGTGTACCGCTTGACGCTTGTTTTCCCACATGTTCATAAACTGTGCTGCCTGCTGAACAAGAATAAGGGTATCTTCCCCTAGAAGCTCCACACGGACTGGGGTACCGCAGCACGGAGGGACAATGCCACGCCAACTGGGATCACCAACACGCAGCTTGCGCTGCCACGGTGGCAGCGATGCGATTCCCAGGAAAAGACTAACTCTGGCACCGCTGCTGGGAGCCCCCGCGCACAGCGGCACGGGGCTCTGCACGCAGGCCAAGGAAATGCAGCAGGAATTTTTGAGCCGCAGTTTTTATTGACGTGCATCACCGTGCAAACCCACGCTGGCGACAGAGCATCCTCCCACCCGCCCTCACAGCGACAGCTACCTGCCACGGACAGAAGTCCCGGCACTGAGGGGTGGTGAGGCAGTTCCTGAGACAGTGTTCTCAGCTGCAATGGACGAAACACAACCACCTCCTTCCCACCAGCAAGGCCGTGCCGGGGACACCCCGGAGCCTGTCACCCCTCCTCGTGGACCCAGGCAGGCGGGCACCGTGAGAAGACCTTGCTCCACCCATTGGAGGGACTGGACACATTTCTGAACAATTTATTTATAATTCCCAAATCTATTCCCAAAAAGAGAAGCGACATAACAAGGACTAAAACGTTACAGGACTCATTACAGGGTTCTGCGGGGGAATGGTCTTGGTCGAGTGCAAATGACTATAAAAGCAGCAAAGTGCAAAAGAGATTACAGCTTGGATTTCTCAACAGGCATTTGGGCAGAGCAGTTAAAGAAAAAAAAATTAGGTGCTAAAGAAAATGTTAATGAACCTTCCCTTTGAGTTCATACTCCACACATTAAATTTTAGGTTGCTACTAGAAGCAAATTTTAAAAATTAGTAACTCCCCCAAACTAGAAGCATCAGTTCGGGGAGCTGAATGTGGTGACTGGTGTCGAGCATCCTTGAGTTGGAAAATTTTTACGAGCTTAGGAACTTCTGCTTTAACTGAAGATTAGCAGGAACATCAGCAACCTCTCAAGAAACCGAAGCCTCCCCAAAACCACAAAGAAGGGTCTCAGCGTAACCTCTGTTCTTAAATTTAACAGGAGAAATCTACACTGAGCGAGAAGGCCAGTGAAACAAGGCGGGTTGGTTGTTATTTTCAAAGGAGCATACAGTTGACAAATCTCTTACGGCCCAGCACACCACCACCAGCCCCTGGCTCAGCTACGTTTGACTCTGCTTTGCCAAAATGTACATTTACCTCTCAACCACAAAAGAGTAAAGGAAAACACTGCAAAAGCATTGAGCTAAGTGAAAAGCTGGGGCAAGCAGACCCCAACGCCTCACACTGTGAGATGCGCAGGGACAGATCGAAAGCGCTCCGGGGCTGGGGCTGAGAGGTGCAGCGAGTGCGGCCAGCGCCCGGCCACGCAGAGCATCCTCCCCGCGCACGCCTCCCAGCCTGCTGCCAGAGGGGTCTGCGCTCAACGATCTTCAGAAACTGAAAAACACAGCCTAAAAATCCACCACCCTGACCAAACGGACAGGAAAAAGCAAGCTCCCACGCACACCCTGCCCCACTTCCTCGCACTGCGCTGCCAGCAAAAGCTGGCATGCCACGGCACAAGGTCACCGCGGCAGCCGCATGAGGTGGGGACCGCACCGACTTCAGCAGACACGAGGCCCACAGGTGGCACCCCGCTCCCCAGAGCTGGGGGGTTCAAGGAACACCCCAGCAGCCGCTGGATCCACAGCCAGGAGCGGGCAGTGCTGTCCCTGATCACCCACTCGCTGCCCCGGCACCCGTCAGCGTCTCCCAGCTCCACCCCGAGAGTGGCTCACCAAAGTGCTTTATGCCAAAAAGCACATTTTTTTAATTTTACAGCACGATTTTAGCCTAGCACGGGTCCTGACCCAGAGGAGCTTCTGCACAAACACCAAATTCCTCCACCGTGCAAAACCCAATTCCCAGGGAAAGCAGCCCCAGGAACAGCTATCAGACAGACCCCAAGGGCACAGATACTTTCGAAGGACAACACAGATAAAAAGTGCATAAGACTGAACTTAAAATGGAAGAAAAATTCCTAGAGAGCATGCTGATTGCTCTCCCCTTAAAGAAAATCTCCTTTTTAGGCAAAAAAATTAACATGCTTTAAAAGTGGTATAAGAGAAGCCAACAGCATCCCTTGGTCATCTTGCAGTTTGTACAGAGCTGATCAAGTTCTCACGAAGACTCTCAGTGCACTGGGACTGCTGGAAACATCACAGGCTTTGCTACGGAGCCGGTTCCTCCACGCTGCTCAGCAAATGCCGCACTCCCTCCCTCCCTCAGTCACGCACCGCTCCGCCACGGCCCGTTCCGCTGCCGACAGCGGAGACCAGCCCTGCCGTCAGCACCGGGGCCGCCGCGCTCGCCGTGAGCGCGGCTGCATTCTCCTTTCGAAACGACAGTACTTTCTGGTCTAGAATTACTACCCTCTGTTATTTCAGCGTTATTTTAACCAACTCTGTGCTCTGTGCATTACCAGGAGTCGCGGTTCTGGAACGCGCTGGAGCCATTCTCAGAGCTCCTCAGGCTCTGGGCACCCCGCACCTGCACGTCACCCTGTCAGACAGCTCTGTCACTTCGGGAGACGTCACTCTTTGATGTTCTCCTTGTTGTTAATTGCTCTAAAGCACTCAGTTTACTGCATATCTCAACACACTGCTCTGGTTGTTCACAAACGTTGGATTCCTTTGTCTCGGGAGAAGAGCTGCCCGGGTCTGGAAGCACCGGGAGCTCTGGAAAGTCAGACCGTTTCCTTCTGGGGACCTTCCCGAGGGCTAAAGCAATTCTGAAAAGTTCACCTCACCTGCAGAGTTTAAATACTATTGAAGAACCAGGCCTAAACCAGCATACTATTTAAATTACTTTTACTGCACTGCGATTGATTTCAGACATCTTATTCTGCAAATTCACTAAGAATTGATTTCAACAGATAAAAGATTTCCTTTTCCCACTTAAAACAAAAAATCTTTGATCGTTCCTTTTAACATAAGGATTTTTTCAAATTACGTTCTACAAGAACAAATGCCAGATCTTACGCTTGAGAATCTTCTGACACTCGAGTCAGCATCGCGCTTTGGCTCACACGGGTGCAGCAACGACCCCTCCAGCGCTTAGGAAGGAGGTATCTGCTGAGCTCCCCGGTGCAGCTCCTGCAGCGGAAGCACATCAGAACCAAATCTGTGCGATGGCTTTGATTGCGCCTCAGAAAGCACACTGGGAAAAAAATCTAGGAGCAATCCAGTAGAAATATTCTCCACCGCTCAGCTAACAGACCACACAGTGAGGCACAGACTTGCGTTATTTAACACAGGCAGAATGACTAAAAGTTACACAAACAGGTAGATTGCATCAGAGCCTATTTTGGGGCAATTAACATCCTGAAGAGTCCATAATGTCCCAACTGCCAGGACCAAACACAGAGTGCTGATACCACTGACCATCCCACTCAGGAAAAGTTTAACCCGTCCTTCCACATCAGAGCTCCAGTTCAAGAGGTTTCATCCGAAAGACTGATCTGAAATACCAGAATGAGCTAACAGCTTGCCTACACAGAGCTGCCTTGCTACACCGAATTTTTGCAAAGCTTTGCTGCTCTGGAAACAGCTTCATTTCCGTGGAACGCCTGGATTTGGAAACATTTAAAGAACTGCATTATTATGAAATGCGCCATTTTGGCTATTAAAAATTTCAGAACACCATCAAATATGTGGAGCACCGAGTGGAGCAGAATTCACAAAATGCCAGAACATCAGTGAATTTTGACAAAACACCCCATTTTTTATAGCTTGCAGTATTATGGAAACACGATTAGAGATGTTAATACTTTTCACCAACATGGTACTATTACAGAAAACCACACAAAACCTCTGAACAGGTTGTCCTGGCTTCGTGCAAGGACATCGGCACTTCAAATTCAGGCAGGTCCCTAGGCCATGACAGACAACAGCAAACAGAGCGCGGGGACATTCCAAACATCCATGGTAAGTGCCAAAAGCTGGGGCGGCAGCAAGCACATCAACGTCCCGAAGTCAGGGGCAGTGCTCCAGCACTCGGCCTCCAGCCGGAGCTCCGCCATCCCCCAGCGCCGCCGTGGCAGAGCCTGGTCGCGACGGCGTCCCCCAACCCTCCAGCACGGCGAGGTGGGCTGCGCGGTACGTCACTGCGACCAGAAACGAACCCTCCTGCCAGGTTCCAACTGCTTCCCAAGAACTAATCTTGTTAAAGCTTCCCACTAAAACATCAAAAGGCACTAAAAAAATATTACCAGTGACAGATTGGCAAGATGTTGTTTAAAAATATATACTTTCCCAGTTTAGGTAGGATTTCTCCCATTCCGTCCCTACGTATCTATCAGAAAAATATTGCCTCTGTTATATTTCCTTCTAACTGTTGAAAAGAAAAATTGTCCCTTGATCAATATGTTCAACGAACAAATGAACAGCGTAAAATAACCTGAAACCCTAAATATAATACTGTATATGAAATCAAGATAATAAAAATAAAAGTTAATAAAAAGCTGCCTAAATGCTTTTGTTCACAATATACAGTGAAATTTTCATCTTTTTTTATTTGCTTAGGTAATGATAAATATAGTATTTAAAAATGCATTTTACTGACAGCCCCTTCTCAGATTCCTGCATAAAAACACGTACAAAGCTTGATTAAATTTGGTCTTGGTTTGAGGATAAAGCCTGTGGTCTCTTTTGCAAACAGGCTTTCACCAACAGCAGCTGTTTCCAACACGCCTGGGGTTTGACTAGGATAAAAAACACAACAGCGAAAGGTGTTTTTCCACTGTCGTGGTGTTTTAAGCTCATTTCTGCAATTAGCCTAGTGTCTAATTGACCTTAGAAAGCCCAAGCAAGTCGTCGGCTTGCTGTATAAAACACGAAGTACGAGTCAAAGCTGCCCCTTCCAGTGGCCAAATGTGAAGCGAGATGTCAGTGCTGCGGCGCGGGCACTTCAATACTGAACCACGGTGTGTGAGGTAGACCAAAAATAAAAACAATATCACATGTTACAGGATGAGCAGAAGAATTCACTCCCCTCTTTCTCCAGGCGGCTCCGTCAAGCTTTGGAGTCCTCCTGCACGCAGAGCTGTGAAATCGTCTTCTTGACGCGCAGCGCGGTCAGCCGCGCGGCGCCGTTGGCGTACCAGCATTCGCGCATTATCCTGCCCATCACTCGCAGCGCCTGCGGGGCGGAAATTAAAGAACAGGTCAAGAACAAAACTGCCGCCTCCTGCTTTTAACTTTTTAAGTGTAATACTGGAAGATAAAGTACAGCTCTCTGAAACGGTAACAAACAGCAATACCATAAATTAAGATCTGTATTCCAGAGAGCTCAGCGTTTGGGGCGAAGGCAGTTTTTTCTGTATTGATCTGCGAACTGAAAAACAGCTAGACATCTGAAACACCCTGAGTTCAGGAGAGGCTGGACATCGAGTTCCCTGTGTCTCACTGAAAAAATCTGTCTTAATTTTAATATACTTTGTAATAAACTGGAAAACTGCGTTTACCTCACAGCTTTGCCACTGGTTTGGAATATTTGGTCTGAGCTTCTGCTCACAAACCACCCTTCTCATATCTTCTATGGAGGGATCAGAAGGCACGACGTCATAGTAAGGCAACTGGTACTCCTCGGTGATTCCTAGGAAAGATTTAGTGTGCAGGCAACAGAAAAGCCAAAGCAGCTGCTCCAGAATAAACTCCGTTTGGTTTTACGAGAGAGAGCAGAGGAGCATTTGGGGCCACCTTGAACAACTGCTCCACAACAGACTGCCACGGCCACGACAACCGAGCGCGCAGGGGCAGGGACGCAGGTAATCGCTTTTGTTTTATTCAGGATAAGGGCGGTCCGGATTGCAAAATGGCAAGGCCAGAAACCTCACCTCCCACGGAGCACCTTCGGGCTATCTCCCAGTACACCAGCCCAAGGGAGTATATGTCTGCGCGCTTGAAGGACTCGAAGATGGTCATGTTCATCGCATCATCAAGAATTTCGGGAGCCATGTACCTTTAAAGGACACCAGGGTCAGTTTGCTAGAGGGACTTCACACAAAAGACTGCAGCTGCCCTGCCGGGAGCCGGGGCCAGGTAGCCGCCGGCCCTACCGGGAAAAGGGAAACGCCGGTTGACAGCGATTCTCAGTGGGAGCAAGAGAGTTGGCTTGGGTGATAACGCTGCAGCTGCCTACACCCACACACATCGCCATGACTCCTCACGGCGCCGGGAGCAACGCCCTGACTACGCCCAGAAGCACACGGGCTGACGGACACGCGACGTCCCTGCCACAGAGCCCCGCTCCTCGTGGGGCAGTGAACTCCATCACAGGCCGGGGCTGGCCACCGCCTTCCGCGCCCACCCAGCGGGGATGGAGCGCTTGGGTCTGCTGCCAACACTCAACAGACACCAAAAGCAGCGGGGAAGGCACCAACGGAGGGAAGCCGTCCCCACGGGGCGAGCCAGCAGCCCTCCCTCACCCACCTCCTGGTGCCCACGCGGGGGTTCTGCGGAATGTCGATGGTGTTCAGCACCGAGTCGTGCTTCACCGCCAGGCCCAGGTCCGCGATGGCGCAGCTCTCGTTCCTCTTCACTAGGATGTTTTTGGATTTCAGATCTCGGTGCGCGATCGCTGGCTTGCCTGCTCACAGGAAAAGAAAGTGCCATCAATTTTGATAACAATAGTACGAATTTTAATATATGATGCAAGGAAGTAAAAATAGTTGAATTCAACTTTGTTACTATACCCCGTAAAAAACATTAAAGCCTGTTTTGTACTAAGTAAAGCTCTACTAAATGCCATCAAATTAAAAAAAATAACCTTGAGGGCATTTTTGTTCCAATACCTGTTTTTCAGGAATAAAACACAAAAAGAGGAACCGTAAACTCACCCTCCGAACTCACGTAGAGAACCCTTCACCCTCCCATCCTCTGTTTACGCCATGTCACGCACATTTACGCTAATGCTGTTTCTTGTGCTACAAACGCTTTACCACACCACGCAACCCATCAACATCTTTGCGAATGACACTGAAGCTCCTTAAAGCGCGGGAAGGACCGGCGGCAGGGAAGCACCTGCCTTGCGTGCCGACGATCTCCATGTGCAGGTGCGCCAGGCCGCTGGCCACCGACAGCGCCAACTTGACCATGCCCTCCACCGTCACCGCACCTCGGTTCAGGTAGTCGAACAGGGAGCCTTGCTCGTGGTACTCGGAGACAAGCCAGAGCTGCGTCCACGTCCCGTTATCTGCCCGGAGGAAGCAAGATGATTCAGATTCATGAGAAAACGACCAGGCAGGAGAAGCCTTCCCCATTTTGTGCTGGCTCAGGCATGCAAAGGAACAAGTTTGGCAGCTGCCCCACCGTGAAGGAGCTCAGGAGAGCCGCGAGGTGCAAAGCGGTGTTTCGGGTGGGAGCTGGGGCAGCGAAAGCAGTTCTGAGACAGACCCCTGGGATCTCGCACCCGACGCGCAGCATACCCTTGTTATCGGCAGCGATGAAGCCCAGGATGTTTTCGTGCCTCAGCATAACCGTCTGATAAATTTCTGCCTCCCGAAACCAGGACCGCTCGTCTCTGGAGGAGAAGATTTTCACAGCTACATCCTCCCCGCACCATTTTCCACGCCAGACTTCACCAAACCGGCCTTTTCCTACAATTTCCTGCAGGACGATAGTCCTCGCGATCGTTCTTTGTACGAGCAGAGGTAAGCCTGGTTTAAAAAGGAGAGACGGGTATTTGTGAAAGAGTTCAGCAGTGATCCTTAAATCCCAAAGCTGGACGCTTCCCAGGGAGCTGTACTCATAACTGACTTCAAAGAGTACCAAGGGAAAACCCTCTCACAACCAAAATCTCCCAAAATCACATTTTTTAATGTTACCTGTCAGATGATTTGATACTGTATTTGTTTGGGACTTAAAGAATTTTTTATTTTTGTTAATAAATCAAGACAACCTTGCTTTTAACAGAGCAAACTATACTTTTTCTTGCTGGTTATTTTGAAGGTCAGCTTATTCAAATTTTCCCTCTGGTTTCCTTGGCAGAGCCCTCCCACCCTGGCTGTCTGTGGCTAAGCCCCGCGTGGCAAACTCGCGATTCGGCTGAAATCAGGCAGAACCGCGGCGCAGCGCTCCGAGGCTCGCGCTGCTCCCACCATTGTTAGCTCAGGGATGCTACACAGCACACAGCTACATCTTCAGGGTAAATAAAGCCAAAGTTTAGTCCTTACATTTGTGAAAAAACGTCGGGGAAGTACAATACATTAATCCTGAAAGGTATGTGGAAAATAAAGTCAATTAAATTAAGCCCCATTTATAAATTTTTCACTTATAAACAAAATCAAGCTTGATTTACATATTTCTCAGGTAAATAAAAATTCTAGTTATGGAACACTGGGCCACACGCACCAGATGTGCCATCAGCCTGACAAGCTGGAATTTCTGAATTCCCACCTCCTTTTTGCATTTTTTGATTTAACAAGTTCTCAACAGCAACAGAGGCATCATAGCAGACAGGGTGGCAGAAATGGGAAAAATACTAAAAAGGCTGGTGTTCTGCTCAAAACAAGAATTTGGAGTAACGTTATTTTGGTGCCGCTATGAAAATTTCAGGAGTGCCGTCCTGACCTGTTCGGTTACATTCAGCACGTTTTATTACCAGCTGTGCCACATCAGCCAGCAATGCTTCATTTCACACACGAAGCTGACTTCTGGATCAGCTTTTGAACTCTCTCATTCAAACAAGGAATCAAACTTCTGTCGTTTGACAAAAAAAAAGAGCAAAGCCAGCCCCACTGCTGCTGTAAGACGTGGCCAAGCATACCCGCACAAAACCTCCCCTGGCATCAAACTTGTCACCGGTGGAAGAGACAAGACCCCCACCCGCACCCTCTGCCCGGCAGGCAACCTCCTCCATCGCTCTGCCAGCAAGGTGTCACGTTTGCCTTTGGTTTCAGCATCAAGAAACCGCGCTCCCAAAGCTGGCAGCGAAGCAACGGCAGCCGTGCGGAGGCGAGGGCGGCGGACAGGGCAGCCCCCACGTACCAGAGCCAGAGCCTGAGGTCGTCATGTCGTAGATGAGATCCTTCAGCGTCTTCCCGGAGTTCACCAGGTTGCACTCGGAGAGCGGCTCCTCCACGTTGGGTGGCTTCGCCCTGCCACGGGTGCGGCGTCGGCCCTGACATGTGCACGCCGCCAGCACCGCCGCGAGGGAGAGGACACAGACCGGCACGGCCACCGTCACCGCCAGCACCACCGGTCCTGCGCTGGCTCTTCCGGGTGACTCCGATGCTTTTGGAAGACACAAGGGAGAGCGGGGTGGAGGGAAGAAGACGGTCAGTGAAGGGCTGAGGAGCGACGACATATTAAGATTTAATGATTTCCCAGAGTCGTCCTGACCGGGACTGGCAACAGCGGGACAGGTTACATTTCTGTAAGTTACGGACTTTCCCCCCACCCTGCTTTTGCCGGTAGCTTGGGCTCGGGTCAGTGCCCACCACTGACCCCCCCCATCTCAGACAGATGGCTTCGCAACCGGCGGGCGCAGCGCCCTGCCTGCACCGGAAAGTTTGCGTATAGACCTCTCAGCACACTTTCCCTGCTGAAAACAAATCCTTGGGAAAAACAATTTCCTAACACTGTACGCATACGGGAATACACAGCTCTAGCAAACGAGGCATGAGAAGGATTCCTAAGACAGAACACTTTTTGAACTTGTGTTCGTGAAGCTGCATTTCACAAGGGGCAGACATGGGACTGTCCTAGATCATTTTCCATTTTAAAACTATAAGGGTAAAAAAAAGGTATCAAGGAATACATGATTAAGGTATTTACTTGAACATGCACACACATACAAATCCCTTAATGCGCCTAAAATGGTAAAAAAGCTTAAAAAAAAAAAAATCAACCAACACACCTCCCCAAAAAATTAAAACGAGAAACACGACCCAAGAAACCCCCTCAACACTCAGAGTCACAGGTACCAAACAGCAGATCTAAAGGCTACAGAAGATTTAAGACTCACGAACTCCATGCCACTCAGCCGTTCCAGAAAACAGAAAGCCCCTCTCTCCCTTTAGACAAACGCTCAGCAACACCTGCCCGGTAATCCCAATTTTGAGAGAAACCGAGACCCCCGGTCACTTCGCTGATTGCAGCCCCAGAGGCAGCGGCCCGATGGCCCTCAGCACGGACTGCTATGTTCCTCCGGGCAATAAATATCTCAGCAGGAGCTCTTCTCCTTCACGGGACCCCGCCAAGCCACGCGCCCCATCGCTCAGAAGCGGCAGGAGCCACGTCAGCCGTGCAAAGTTCCCTCTTCTCTCCTTCACATCTCAGCACCACGCACTTAACCGAGACAGGAAAACAAAATGTTAACACAACAAAAGGCCCGCGTCCAGTCACAGCGCGCAGTTCAGACCGTTCTGACAACAAAGGCGTCGTGCCTTGCGACGCCGCCCGCAGCCGCGAGCGTGGGGCTGGGCACACCGACGGCGCAGAGGAGGGGCCTGCCGCGCTGCGCGGCACGGTAGGCGGCTGGTACGCGGCGGCGGGGCGAGCAGTCGTTGCTGGGGTGCTCAAAGCACAGCATCTCCAGCTCATGGCCCAAACCGGCACCCTCACCGCAGAGCTAAGCGGGCTCATCAGCTGTCGGCAGGGTTGCTAAGGGCAAACGTGCACAAGAGCCTTCCTAGAAAATGTCAGCTCTTTCCCCCAGCTGCTGAGAAACAACGAAACACGAAATGAGCACAATATAGAGCTTTATTGCTCTTCAGGCAGCGCAAACAGTATCAAACGGGCAATACCCAGGAAGCTCTGGACAGCCAGAACTGAGCCGGTGGGAAGGGTGGCTTGAAAGGGCATTTTCCCAGACTGGCACTCAATCTCCATGCCCCGCATCGGAGCAGCCATTTTCCCGGCAGTGACCAGCTGTCCGGTCGGGAAGCACCTGCTCCTGGCAGTGAGTGGCCTGGAGCACCTGCAGAGCCGGCGGGCGCACGTTCACTGCTGTCCTGCATCCCGCTCCCAGTCCCTCCAGCTCTTCCCTCTTTTCGCAGCTCCCTCTGTCCCAGAGCACCAGTCTCTCCAGAAGCAAACTTCTCAAAAATCTCCACTTCTGTTCTCTTTTTCTTTACTTCCAAGCCCGTTTCCTTGCAGTCTGGATGTTAGAGGTGGCAAACCTGGGCAGGGAAAAAGAGAGTAACAGTTACTGCTGGTTTTCTTTTTATCTTAAAATTCTATACATACCTACGTACATACATCAAACTTTCCCGGAGCTCCTGAGGCCGGGAAGCAGCCGCAGCGGTACGTCAAGCAGGAGAAAAGCCAAGGTTGCTAAGGGCGCAGGACAAAGCTTTGCTCAGCTATCTGAGCCGTTCCTGAGCCAGCTGCGCATCCCATTCCTGCGGAAACGCCTCGCCCTGCCCTCAGAGAGGCTGCGCAGCCGGCACGCCAGACCGGCAGCAACCGGGCGATGGCACCGAGCGCGGAGCAAGGCGAGCGCAGCAACGCGCATCTCCCCACACGCTCTTTCCACTGCAGGACCTGCTCCCAGCTCAGAGTGCTCTCAGAAGAAAGCACCCATTTCCAAGGGTTTTTAACATTAAAGCCGTGTTACCGTACTGGCTATGCCTACGCTACCCTGCCATACCTCCTGCAAATCTAAGTTCCGTTCCCAGATTTGCCAACGGAATAAAGCGAGACGACAGTGCGGCTCAGGCTTCCGGAGGAGAGGAGAGTTTGTAACCTGCAGCGCACTGTGCTTTGTAAACTGCTGGAACGGGTTTTACAGCAGAATTTTAAGGGGCTCATGAGAAATGCTCAGTATATCTTTAAAACAGCAACAAAACCACTCTTATCAGAAAAAAAAAGTCTCCAATTTTAATAGAAAAGTGATCTGATACATCTTTACTGAAAACATATAGGGGCACAACTTGAATCACTGAAGAACTGCAGGGCAGGCTTGGTGAGAAAACGGCAACAGAAGTTAATTGTTAGAGGCATTTCCCTCCCACACGGCATTTGGGAGCCGGGCAAGCAGCGGGGCAGGCTGCAGAAAGTGGCAGCTCTAGCAGGGACACGGTGAGCACCGCAGCCCAGAGAGCTCATTTCGACGCTGTGGGGCAAGGAGCAGGAGAAACCTTGGCTGGAGCAGGAGGACGGAGAGGGGGACACGGACAAAGACACGCATGGCCACCCAGGGGACAGAGAGCAAAGCAGAGGCAAAACGGAAAGACTCTCTCACAGCCACTCAAGAGGGTGACATCAGCGTCAGGAACACAGACAGACACCAGCGTTATGATTCAGTCAGTAAAATCAAGGTCAGTGATGCTTACAGGTCGCCTCTGAGATGCCACTAAGTTGAGAGCACTCAAGTGCAGAAGGCAGGTTAGCAGTGTCGCTGGAAGATGTCTGGGCTGGTTTGCACAGGGTCTCCACTGGGTTCCTGGGAAATGAAGAGATCCCGGCTGTCTGGAGAAGTTTCTTGGAAGAAGTCGGCTGGAATCCTCCGTTGTCATCCGTCAGCCTACCGGCCGTACCAAAGGCCAAGTGGCATGGCTGGTGGCAACTCAGACCCCTTCCACTGCTTCACAGAGCACACGGTGGAGACTTGAGAAGCGCCAGCGCTGTGATTTCTGCTTCACATTTGGTTGCAGGCCACCTTCAGCGCCGGCCCCTCGCAGCACGGTGTCCCGTGGCCAGCACTGTGGCCGTGCCCGTTTCTGGGCGCACAGACCACGAGCCCCTGGGGATCCCGGGGGCCTCGCGCAGCACAGAGCACACACAGCAGGCGTGACAAACAGCACCAGCGCAAACACGCGGCACGCGAGGTACAAACAGTAACGACGGGCCACACCACCGAATAACTGCGGTAATGCTTACAGCTGTTGTGCAACGTTAAACTCCTTGGGAAACAAAAAAACCCCTCGTGACCGCCTAAAACCACCAAATCAACACCATGAACCAACGTTTTGCAATATTTCAAATGTGCTACTCAATGATGTACTAATCAAGAATAGCAGCTGAAGACATGTTGCCATGTATGAAGCAAAGCCAGCACCCACATATGGCAGGGTAGCGTAGCCATCACATTCAGTGATTTCACAACACGGGACAGTTCTACTCCAGGCTGTGTAAACAAAGAGTACTTGTAGGCAGCAGAAAGAGGGAAGGATTTTTTTTTCCCCCTCCAATGGAAAAGACATTCTCACAGACATTTGCCTTGCTTTTGACAGACAATGGGCACCTTAAGACTTCTAAAAGCCCTGAACTATGCATCTTTAAGTTTCTCAGCTACTCAGGGGAAAAAAAAAATATGCATTCTTTCCAATGCAGGAAGAAAATATACTGCATCTAATGCAGGGCTGTAGTCAGACATACAGAATACTTGTAAATAATTCCAAAAATACACCATCTGGACTAGAGTCTAAAAGTACGTTTCTCCACTCTCCCCGTGCCTACAGGCCCCATCACTCCTCTCAGCACATTCAGAAATCAGCTGCTGAAGGATCCAGAAGTTCAAGCAGTCGTCAGGGTACAGCTGGGAGACACGGACGCACCCTCTGAAGTGACATTTCCCCCCCCATCTCCTCTTCGCACCGCTGTACTCTCAGCAGTGCCTCTGGAGCACAGGGCCCCGGGACAGCCACAATGGACAAAAATATCTGAAGTATCTGCAGAACGAGAGATCCACAGAGCAGCTACGACAGGCTGGAGCTCTGCCCACGGCAGGTTTTTGAGGAGAACCTCAGGAGATGGGTAGAGTTGGGGGACTGTCCCAGGAACTGCACCGGCGGCGCAGCACGGAACCGTGCCGACACGAAGAGGGAACAGGTTCAGCACATCTCACACTGCTATTTCGGTCTCTGAGCAGCTCTGCACCACCGCAGCCCCAGCCGGCAGCCACGGTGTGGGTCACGGACAGCTAACCTCCTAACAGTCGGGAGGAGAACGTCCCTAACTTAGAGGCTGGCATGTTCAGGCCAGCTGTCACTGGATGGAAGTGCTTCTCACGCCGGCGCATGCTGTCCCAACGATCACATCACCCCACAGCCCCCCGCCCAGGCCCAGCCCACCCAGCGGGCTGCAAGGCACCGCATCCAGACACAGGTCGGCCCTGAGCACTTCCTCCTCCTCACTTTTTTTTTTTTCCAAGTCCTGAGCTCCATCCGAGGCTGTCTGTGCCACAGCAGACAAGCTCGTCTTTTTGATTAAAAACCAAACCAGCAAACAGCCAGCTGAATCAAACATCTGTCACTCCTCTGCAGCAGCGCAGTAAGGCGAGCTGTTAATGCTGGCCACTGAACTCCAGCAATGGCTTCTGAAACCATCAGTTAATAGGAAATAAAGCAATCACACAGAAGAGAGGAAAAAATATGCATCAACATATTTCCTCTCCTCTCCTTTTTTGCTCCATTCCCCATCCTCCCTGCTTTTACCCATCACTAGCACTTCAGGAGAGTTCGTAAGAATTGTGCTTTACCTCCTCACTCCTTGTCCGAACCTTCCTTCTACCTCTACTCTTGGACCGAGTCCCTGCTGGGAGAACAAAGTCAGATCTTCTCACCCTGCTCAACGGCAGACGAGGAACGCCGAGAGCAAAGGAGCACAGCCTGCGCACCGCTCCGCCCCTCGGCACCCGGGGAAGCTCTCCAGGTGACGATCTCTCTCAACGATGATCAAAGAGAGCTCCCATACCATTTATAGTCAAATACTGGGTTTTATTCAGAAAGTTACTGGTGGAAGGCTGATTTTTCTCACTTTCTGCATTAATAGGTACCTTACAGAACGTTACAGACAGCAGTGTCTGACTTCCTTAATGCTAAGAGATGCACATACACCATTCTCCTAGAAGGGCTTTAACATCTTTAGGCATTTCCAAACAGGTAAATGAACAGCAATTACTTGTTCATGCAAAATCTACATACGACATTAAAAAATCCCGCACAAAATAAGAGAATCTTGCCCAACAGTTAGTCTAATTGGTACCATTCATCTCTCTTGGCAATAGGAATGTACTCCAGGGATTTTTGTCTTAGCAATTCTATTGTATTTCCCTTTCTTCCATCCCAGTGTGTGCCACTGTCGGTGGTATGAGGGCCATTTGTGCCTTTGCACAGATTGGGCAATAGGAATAAAGAAGAGAGCTTGAAATTACTTATTATACAGTTTGTTAATCCCGCTATTAGCTTAATCTTGTTCCATAAAGCCTCCTTCCTCCTCTGACTCACTTTCCATTATGCAAATAGAGAACAGAATCCGTACGCTTTTTGACTCCAGTTCTAGAGATGCTGCTGTGCCAGGTCACCAAAACAGAGCAGAGGGGACCGTTCTTGTTGCCTTTGCTGGAATCACCGGGGTACCTTTGAAAGAAAAACCCTAAAACCTTCAGAACTAAAACTTTTACAGGCAACTCTTTGTTGTGCTGAAGCTTCCCACCAGCTCGCAGGCGTGATGCTGCACGCACTGAACACATCCCCCTGTTTTTTCTCAGAGACTGGTACCACTGAAAGCAGCCCGGTCACAACGCCCAGCACCCCCTGACAAATCTGCAAAGCCACCTGCACCAACCCAGCCCCACGCTTCAGTGTCTGTAAAGACGGAGAATTAATACCCAGTGTCTCCAGGAGAATTAATACCCACTGTCTCCAGTGTTCTACCCTCCAGACCAAGAGGGTAGAACACGAGTAGCAGCAGGAACTTCTGGCCACGCACCTACAGAGGGACTGTCACAGCAGAGAGGCCATAGCTCGTGGCCGAGCTCTTCACTGCGCCTGCGCCAGGGCGGGAGGCGAAGGTCCAGCACCACAAACAGGCTCGTCAGCGGGGCAAATCCCGCTCCCCGGGGGCTGGGGGCAGAGCTGGCAAGCACCGTCACCCAGGCCAGTGGAAACCTGGAAATAAAGTCAGGGGAACAGAAAAACCCTAACCACTGCAAACGAATTCCGCACTTTGGAACTCAGCACCGCTCAATGCAATACGCTGTAATAAAATCCCTGCCATCAACGAGTATATAGAAAGCAGATAGCCAGCTTGAATCTGTCCTTAAAAATGTGCATTTTCACACATTGGAAAACAAACCAAAACCAAAACCAAACCCCAACAACTCGAAGCGCGAGCAGCCTCCGCTCACCCGAGGCAGAGCTGCAGGAGCTGCGCTGCTGACTGCGGCACCAATGCCATCTGCAGCTTTACTGTGGAAATTCATGCACGGGCAATTGAAATAAACAAACCGCGTCCTGCCCTCCTCCCGCTGCACGTCATTTCATTGTTTTCCAGGCACTCCTGATAGATGCACAGCATGAGCCCTGGGTAGCTGACACCGAGCCGCGGCGGGTCGGCAGGACAGGCTGGTGTCCCGGGCTGGGTGCCGCAGCTGCCGGCGGGAGGAAGAGCCCGCCAAAGGTCCTGCCTGGTCCCGCACGTGTGCCGTGTCCGACCATGAGTGAAAGAAGGATAAATGCAAGCTGAGCAAGGAGCTGCCCAAAGACTCTCTCTGGAAACCGCCACTTCCTAAGCACAGGAACGCAGCCTGCGTAACGGCACTGGAGACGGCTCTCCCGCGGCAGCGCCTGCCACTGCCAGCACGGCGGGTACCGCCAGGCCTCCAGCTTGAACGTCCTGACGCCAAGAGCACGGGTGCACAGCAGGGACAGCCCTAATGTGAATTCCTCCAAATGTTTAGGACAAAGGGCTCAGGCTAAAAAGTAATTAATTTTCTCTGGTACCGAAATATGAAACCAGGGATTTTGCAACTACCAGTTCCAGTGCTAGGACGACAGACGTGCCTCCACTGCTCCTCCTAAAAATAGCAGTTTTCCCCCAAGATTCCAGCACTCAACTCAAAAAAAACCAGCATGGTATTTTATTTCTACATTTCTAGAGCATGACCACTGTTAGCATCTCCCTTCCGATGTCAACGGACAGAAAAGCAAATGAATGATCCTCATTCCCACCATGAGCAGCAGGTGAGATGCGGTACGGGGCACAGAGCTCCCGTGCCAAGCGCCCACCGAGGCTGGCTCCGCGGAGAGGCTGGGGGGAGCCCACCTCCCTCGGGCAGCACCCGGCACCTGCGCGGCCGCGCTGGGAGACAGCGGTGCCCAGGGCTGCCACGGCAGCTGCCCCATGGTGGGCCCTCCTGCACCTCGTAGGACTGAGCGAGCGCTCCCGGTAACAGCCTTCTGACTTCTGTTAGCACCGTGTGATAGCAGCTTAAGTGCAAGTTACAGTTGTGAATTATCTATTCGTTTGCACCTCTCTTACCTGTAACACCCCTCACCAGTGTAAGTATATAAAAAGGTATCATCTGATAAACGAGTATATTTTACAGCTTTTTCCAAAAGAGCCTGGATTAGACACAAATCTTAGAAAGAAGAGTCAAATAATTAAATGTAAAAATAGCATAAATATTTATTTTAAAAAGCACTGAATCAACTTCATCACAGAATTTTGAGGCTGGCCGACTCAAGCACTGCACCAGCTGTGTAATACACAGAGCTCCTGCAAGTGCCAATCTTTTTCCTCCCCCTAATTGGGACCAGGAATCCTACACCTTCTCGTCCCCGCTGGGCAAGAATCGATGAGACCGATCTGACACCGAGGACACGCTGCCTGACAAGCTGCTGAAGTGAACTGCAGAGCCCCAGAGCTCAAGACAGGCTACTGAGACAGCCAAAACGGCATCAGGCCAAGACTCCCCGGCAGCGACACGCTCTGCCACGCCCCTCTCACCCCTGCAGAAGACCCTACATGCCTTCTGACCCGCACCGACGGGCAGGACGCGTCTGCCTCCCCGACCGCAACTGAGCCACCGCAACCCCTCGCTTCCAACGGACAGGCATGGCAACGCAGGCTGCAGCCATCACCCAGCGATCCAGACCACGGGGACAGGGCACGCGGCGGCCATCACCCAGCGATCCAGACCACGGGGACAGGGCACGCGGTGGCCATCACCCAGCGATCCAGACCACGGGGACAGGGCACGCGGTGGCCATCACCCAGCGATCCAGACCACATGTGGCACGCGGTGGCACAGGCCAGCCGAGTGTGACAAGGAGAGCGGCTCCTCGTGTGGTGGCGGAGTGCCCCAGCATGGGTCAAAACTCACTGCCGACCCAGACACTTGTCTGTCCAAAAACACGCCGTGCACTTCCCACAAGCAATTCGCGGTGAGCACCTACAACTAACCGCCCTCTTTACAAACCCCTCGGGTGTGAGCTCTTACCTGAGCCAACTAAAGCGGTGTCACGGTCCCCCGACCCTTACAAGCAGGTCTTTGAAACTGCGTGCGGCCACGTTTGATGCTGTAAAACTGCGGCCAGTGCAAGGCCTTCATTATTTCCTTGTGAAGCACCGGTTAACGGTGCTCAGCTCCGCACAACTGCTAATTCACAGCTGCTGTACGCTGCTGATTTATGCCCCGTGGAAAGTCCCCTGTCCATCAGATATCATCTCCCTAACACCCAGGCTGATGCCAATCCAAATCACAAACTCCCCTAAGATATTCCAGCCCAGAAAACCCGTGAGGTTACGAGTCTCTCTCCTTCACACACTTCATTTCATCTTCATGGATAACGCCTCATGGGATACCAAAGAACATCTCTAGGAGATGCAAGAAAGTCACTTTTCCCCAAACAGAGTTGCAGTTTAGCTTTTCCTGTCTGAAACAAGTTGGGAAAAAATAGCTACTGTTTTACAGACAGCCCTTAAAATCCCCGTTAGCTGGCTCTCACAATCACACGCTCTGCACAATATTTCGGCCCTGTCAAGCTGTCACGCAAGCCCTCGCGCAGCGTCTCGCGCTCGGACAGCACTTACCGATGGGCAGGCGGAGGGTGATGTTGTTGCAGAAGTCAGTGTAGCAGCACTCGGTCTTCGTGATGTTCTTGGAGCTGTGGCAGAAGACCTGCGCATTCAGCTCCGGGAGGGAGACGCAGGACTTGACCACCTCCTCCCGCCCGTTGGTCAGCATGACGGACGCCCAGCAAGCACCCTCCGTCTGGCAGGTGAAGTTGGTGTGCTCGCACAGCTGGCACACGCACTTCAGACCTGCAAAAGAGGTTTCCAGCTTTCGTGAGAAGACCCCAGGCAGACAGACCCCCACAGCAACCGTGCCAGCTTGCCTTGCCCCGGCTAGCTGGTTCAGCACGGGCACCCGGTGGCAGCTCCAGCACAGGTCCCATGCTGGAGCCTCGCGTGGCGAAGACTGGCCACCCCAAGAAGTTGTTTCTGTGAAAGCTGCCTTTTGCCTAGACAGGAGACGGAGGTCCCGGTCTCCAGGTCTGTGTTCTCAGCTCTGGACAACACCTCGGGCAAACACAGGGGCACGTGCTCCATTTCGAGATGGATGTTCAGACACAGCTACATTCATTGCACACCGATTTTAAACAATACCAACAGCCACTGTTGAGGCAGCTCTGCTGACTTCCCAAAACGTACCTCCCCCGACACATGCCGGCCCCCCACCCTGCGCCAGCAAGACGCGCGCCCGCCAGAGCCGACGGGGTCAGCACAAGGACTCGGGAGCTGCCGAGACGCCACGTCCCGGCACACGCCAGCCTGCGCGCCACGGACAGACACGGGCGGTACCCACGGGCTTCTCCTGCCCCGTCCTCGGAGACGATGCACCGTCCTCAGGCACCCAAATAGCCGCCCAGCTCATTTTGGTGCAAAAGCCAGAGGACTTCCAAGCTTTGCATATTTTTACCTGCATCTTTATGTCATACCAAATTGAGTAGAAATATGTTTCATAACTACTGCATTTTTCATGTTTTATTGACTCTTCCTTGGAAAAAGAGGAGGAAACCAAAGCCACATCATCTCAGTGAAACACCAGGTGCCAACAATAAATTTTATTGCCTCCCTTGTTTTCTTCACCTGCTTCATAGCAAACAATTTCTTCTTGCTTCACACCAAGCCTAGGAGCCCACTTCAGCCCCGACACAAAAACCAAGACGTCGTAACTTCGGGCTGAAAGCAATTCCTACAGGAAAAATCCATTCTTTCCTTTAGGAATGGAGGGGGGGTGCTGTTTGTCTTACTCAAAGGTAAGAGCCATCTAAAGGGTGGAACCGTGAGAGGACGAGGATGGCCACCAGGAAGGGAAGAGCTGTCTTCCGACCACGCGGCAGCAGCAGCGGGACTCGTCTCACACAGCGTCTCCGGAGGAGCGGAGCAGTCCTGACAGACGTCAGCGCCAATCTGATTTCTGTTTCGTGACACTATTTGTTTTCTTTACAACAATCTTCATCCTGTGCTACCCTTCGGAAATAACAGCTTGTAGTGTTTATCTTCAGCGCAGGCCTGCAACAAACTTCCTTGGCGCCATATGCTCGTGTTTATCCTGGATGCAGGGTGTGCTGGGAGCCACAGCACCGCCTGCTTCGGCCTCTCGCCGCGGGGAGGGAGACAGCCATCGCCCAGCAACAGGGCAGGTGAATCGCTCCCCTAAAGGCGTCACCGCAGCCCTGGAAGAGATGCCGGGAGCAAGACTCATCATACCCGAATAAATAAGATCTGGCAGAAGAAAAACAGACACATCATCACCAGTACTGCAAAATAAAAGCATTACTTGAGGAAATGAACACAAGATTGTCGCAAGCGTCTTCAGCGTTTCAGACACGTCATTATGCCGATTCCTTCTCTCCCTTCGCATGGGCTAAAAATAAAACGGGTAACGGCCTTTACGACATCATCCACAGCAGACAACTGACAGGTTCATCCATATTCTGGTATTCTGCAGATTGTTTGAGAGAGGAGCTGATCAAAACTGTCACTGCAAGTCCTGCACAGCTCCAAGAGTGTTCCTCGGAGCACCCCGAACACGGGGTGGGAAAAGGACGGCAGAGGGGCTCGGTAACCTCACTTCGCCCGAGCCAAGACCGTCGCTTATTTCTAGAATGAAGGGCCCCGCACCACCTCGAGCCTGTTCCAGCTGGAGCAGGCTGGGTCATACTGGTGACAGTACCGGAGACCCACTGTTGCGGGGGGAAGTCAGGACGTCCACCGCTGTGGAAATCAGAGACATGGAATAAGGAAATTGTGCAGGAGTTAAAGGAAAACAGATCAAAGAGGAAAATGTACTCCCAAAGTTTCAAAACAAGGCACTCTTTAATCCAGCAACAAACACGACTCCTTTATTTACCCAAGCACAACAACATTTCCCTTAAAACATTGTGTTCTCTGGTTGAGAAACTAGGAGAAAGTGAACCACCGAAACACGTCACGGCCTCAGAGAGGCACCCAAGCTCGGTTCCAGCTCTCCGAGCACGTAATTCCCAGCAGCCAGTAACAAATCTGCCCTGAACCTCCCCAGCGCCCCGCAGAGGCTGCGCCCGAAAGGGCCACCCGTGCCTCGTCCTGCATCACAGAGATGCTGCACGATGCAGGGCGCCGTCCCTCCCATCTGCCGCAGAGGAGCACGGCACTCGGCGAGACCCGCGTGAGCGACTGGAGCACTAACAGCCGGCCGAGGCGCCTGGGAAGCTGACTCACAAATCGCCAGGCGCACAAGGAAAGCCACTGCTAGATAGCGAGACCACGAGGAGAGGTGCTCCCTGGATTTAGCATTTTTAAGGCGTAAGCAGTTTTTGAGGATTTTTTTCTGCAGTTATTGCAGCAGGAGCTGAGACTACATACAAGTTTCCTGGATGAGACCCACTATGAATCAAGGACAGGATGACTCGCTCATTGGAGCAGAAAATAACCTGCACAATTTACACAAAAAGTGACTTTTTTTCCTTTTTACTTTTCAGTGCAACTGTAAGAAAATGCATGGTTCAGGCAAACACACTGTGCAATTAACTTACATAGAGGGAAGAACTGAACCAGCATCCCATTCACAACAAATCAACACAAAGATGCACAACAGAAGATTTTTTTTTAAAATAATCTTCCATCCATTCCTCAAGCGTCAGCTTCGAATACGTGAATCACTAGATAACTAAGGAACAGGAATGATACTGGATGTGAGCAACAGTTGGAAGAATACGAGCTTAGACACCAGCTTAATGAAAGCCGCTACCAATTAAACCAAGCAGATAGACACAGTGTAACCTCAACAGTTAAGTGGAAAGAACCGAGCGTATAATTGGCATAAACTGACCAACACTGTGGGACTGAAAGAATACATGAAAAACCATGGGGAAAAAAAGCCCAGACTTGTTATCTCTTACGAACCACACAAGGTTCGACATTTCAGCACAGGTTTTTTTACTGTACAGATTAATCCTCCACGAAGTCATAACCCTGCGCTACCCACCATAGTTAGCAGTTTTTTCTGGAGACTACAGGGCAGTGGAGCATCTCACAATTAAATTGGGAAGCGCTGGGACCAGCCTGCTGTGCCCTCCTGGGACGCGCCAGAGAACATCAGCTGGGCTCACAGAGCAGGCACAGTCAGGAGGAGCCATGAGGAGACCCAGCACCCCGTTTGGGACCAGTTCCCATCTCCCGCTCCCAAAGGGCGCGGGAGAACTAGAGAGAGTTACAGGACAGACACCGAGGGGGACAGGGCACAGAGAAGAAACTGGGCTCTTCCACGTAAAAGACAATTTTGGGGAGATAGAGTTCCATACAGAAATCACGGATCACATTGAGAAGATTAGTGGGATGAAATAACCGCCATTTCCCGTTAACGCAAAGGCTCCCCGGCAGCACAGACGTCATTGACAGCAAACTCCCACCAGGCAAGAGGAAGCACAGCCCTTTCTCACGCTGCCTCGCCACTGTCCCCAGCGCCTCAGGTGTCAATGCTGCTGCCACCGCTTTGGATAAACCGTTAGCATGCTCAAAACGCCGTCGGACAAACCCACGTTCACGTGTTACAGATCTACAGAAACTGCTACACATAATGACACAAATACATCTTCTGACTGAAAGCCCTTAACCCGCAGGCTGCAAGAGTGGGGAGAGGTCAGCCGCGAGCGCACACTGGCAGAAGGCGCATCCTGAACTCGCCTCGCGTCCCATCCTCCTTCCTCGAGCATCCGCTGGAGCAGCGGTGGTGGTCGGGGCTGCCGGGACTACCCTTCCGCCTCCCGCGCGCAGCCCAGCCAGGCGGGGAGAAGAACAGACTCGCAAACAGCAACTGACACTCTGCAAGTCCTTACGCGCAGTGGGGAACGTGCATTCCCCCCGAGAGCATCGCACCCCTCCGCCCAGGCAGAGAGGGGTCTGTCTCCCGCAGCCAGCTACGTCCGTGGAAGCGACGGCGTGTCGCTGTCACATCTATTCTCTTGTAACACATTTCTTCAGAAGCGGAAACCAGAATCTTGAGCAATGACAGGTCTTAAAAAGCTGCTTTTTGGACTACTAATAAAAATGTGGAGATGGATCCTCTCAGGAGAGGGCTCTGGAAAAAAAAAATAGCAGGAGTAATAACAGATTAAAAGCTCACTCTATAAGCATACTGCAAAAAGGACTGACATCAAGCCAGGCAAAATTGAGAAAGCTGTAGAGAAGAGAGAAGTAATTATTCCAGAACTGAAGAAAATGTCTTAGAACAACAAGAACTACAAGAGAGATATTGAGGTGCTGGAGCGTGTCCACAGAGGAGCAACGAAGCTCCTGAGTCACAAGGGACAAGACAAGAGGAAACGGCCTCGGGTTGCGCCAGGGGAGGGCTGGATTGGACATGAGGAGAAATTTCTACACCAAAAGGGTTGTCAAGCGCTGGAACAGGCTGCTCAGGGAGCTGGTGGAGTCACCATCCCTGGAGGGATTTAAAAGACATGTAGATGTGGAGCTCAGGGACGTGGTTTAGTGGTGGGCTTGGCGGTGCGAGGTTAACAGTTGGACTTAATGATCCTAAAGGTCTTTTCCAACCTAAACGATTCTGTGATTCTATGATAGACAGGAAACACTTCCACTGTTCACATTTCTTAAAAATACGCATGGGAAGTGATTTTATTAACACGTGCATGTATCTTAATTTTTGAATTTGACTTTGAGGATGAAAATTTGAATGGTTTAGAATTACTGTATTAAGAAGAGCAAACTATTTCAAAACAACATTTGGAAACCTAAAATGTCCTCTTTCACTTAGCTTCCGCTGGTTCTGCCCCTCGGCATGCCAGACTGAGAACGTGTGCTGCTGGAGAAGGGAGGGGACGCGGGTTCTGTAGACACCGGTCTGATGGCCAAGAGTCAGCCAGAGCTCTTTTATTGATTCCCAGAGAAGGAATCAATAAAACACTGACTTTTTAACCTGCTGTATTTATTTTTGCCACCACCAAACTGAAGACAAACCAAGAAGAGAAAGATAAATGCCAGTTACATACTGGCAGCTGGACTAGGCGATCATTGTACGTCCCTTCCAACTTAACTTGCAAAGACCATTTATTCTGGAAAAAAGCATTCCCGAGGCTACACCCGGCAGTGAAACGCAGCCGCCCCCACACGAAGGCTGGCACAGGCCGAAGCAGAGGCAGGGTTACATCCATCGCTCCAGCGCCAAGGCAACAGGAGAACACTGGCACCGTCGGGGGCACCGCGATCACAGCGTCACTGAAAGCGTGCCGACGGGAAAGGACGTGTGCCACAGCCACAAAACCTGCCAGCCTCCGTCAGAGCGACTTGCACGTGCCCAGGTCCATCCAGACACGTCCCAGGTTGCTGGGGAGGTACAGCCCCCACCAGGTATTTGCAGTATCTAAATTTAGCCATCCAACTTGGGCTTCAGTTAGGACTTTGTTCTCTGTATGACAGCTAGAGGCAATCCAGGGTAATCCAGAGCCTCACAGCACTCGAGGTACGAGAGAGGAAACTGCATTTTTGAACTGGGATGGAGTCGTGATCTAAGTTACCACCTGCTTGCTGCACAACACCTTCACGTCGCGGTTCTGTTAATTACCACGTTATCCGAACCTTCGTGGCCAGGCAGAAGCTGAATTTCTAGCCTACAAAAATAAGCATGGGAAAAAACCCTGCGCCTGTCCCTCCCAGCACCTCATATGGAGAAGAATGTAGTAATAGACCACAGCTCTGAGGGGCTTCAGCACGATGTCCGAGACCCCTTTTTCCAGGGATTTTTGCTGAACGCCCTGACATCTCAATGCCGTAACCCAGTGCTCAAGACAGAGTTCAGCAGCCGCTCCCACACAAACGTGGCCGAATCGCCAGGTCGTCCCATCGCTCACTCTCGTCCCAAGAGGGGCGGGCGGCTGCACCGCTGCACGCACGCCCAGAGAGCGACCGGGCCGCTCTCATTCCAGCCGTGCTCCGCAAAGGCGACAAGGTATCCTGGCCAGATTAAAGCCCAGAATAACCATTTGCAAGCAACTGGTATGGATCTAGAGCCTGCTCCAAAAACGCAGAATGAAATTGCACCCGCTCACCCCACTTACAGTCTTTTATCTGCGCAAATCATTGGCCCACACCGTGCTAGATCATGCAGTTGGGCCATTAAGTGATTAGTTCTCATGCACACTGTTTAATTAAAGCTTTTTTATTATGAAAGCTTTCTACTAAAAGCTAGGAAAACAGTGTTTCAGTGACTCACGGAAACAAGACGATAGCATCATCGTGATAATTTGTTACATGGCAGTGAATTAAATTGGCTAGTGAAGTACAACTGCTTTGCTATTGCCGTGCTTCCTACCAAGGACATGCTATTTCTGGTGCTTGACAACACGCGGGGCTTTTCAACATTCCCAGTTAACAAGGACTAAGCAAACCCAATTCCTAAGCTGGAACAAAGGTGGGTTTTGCAGAACGCGGCACTCCGGACCTGTCAGCGACACACACACGGGTGCGCGGTGGCTCACAGCTTTGTGCGTGGGCAACAGCCATCGCCGCGCAAGTTACGGACCTCGGACGTTCATTCCAAGTTTGCATTCTGCAGGAAGCACCGGAGTAAATCTCAAACAGAAAGCTTCTATCACAGGTGGCCGTCAGCTGCTCACGCGCGTGCTCTCCACCCTGCCTCCAGCTCTCCTGACTAACGGCACCGCCAGCCACCGTGCAGATCCCCCCTCGCCACTTCGCACCCGCCCGTTCGACCGTACGCACAGGCGTCTGCACCATCCATCAGGGATGGCTTACTGTTCTCACGGCTTGCTTTTTAGATCTAAATGCATGTAAGTGGGAAACAAATTCTCACCAACTTAAGAGAGCCTTCAGACAAATTCTAAGAAATACAAGTCAGCGCTGAGCACTACGACAGGCTCGCGCACCACCCCCGTGTACAGTAACGCCTTTTCTTGCTGCAATCCACACCTCAACTCCTGTTTATTTAGAAACCCTACAGCACGCCGAGTACTCTTTACTTCCCCAGAAATAACGCTGTGACGAGTACAGAAGAGCACGCAAAGCATCCGCTACGACAAGATGGGGGTGATGTAGAACAAAGGTGGTAGGAGGCAAGTGGAAGCAATTTTGAGAAGCCCCTACAAGGTACGCAGATAGGGAACAGCGGGACCATTCACCACGTCAGTACCAAAATACTTTTTCTCTAAATCCTATAAATATTCCTGCATACTGGGGCACCACGGAAGTTGCACAGGAGACCTCCATCACCCAGCACAGCATCCCCAAGCTTGCACGGGAGAGAACAGGGGTAAGAAGTTTACCAAGCTTGCTCAGCTGCGTACCTGGATCAGCCAGGTTTGCGGTGCAGCGCAAGAAGATGTAAAGTAAATCAAGCAGACGCACAGCCGCACACTCGGCACTCAACAGCAACCGCTGCTGGAGACCTATGGAGCCTTTCTCGGTGCCTGTAAGCCCCCTCGGAGCCCCCTCTACAGAGCGGTGAGGGCGCGGACGGCGCCTGCTGACCCTGGACCTCACACATGTGTACCGTGCCTGATCCAGGCTCTGCAAAGACACTGACGGGGTGAGACAGAGGACAACGCTACTGCAACTTCAGAGAGGAAAGCAATGCAGGATTGGTTTATATCAACAACAATCAAAGCCAACGAGGTTCATTAGTGCACTGAACGGTCTCCAGAGGGAAGCAGTAATGACCACAGTGCTGGTGATGCTTCAACTCAGTTCAGGCATATCAGGGAAAAACGAGCAGCACGGGGTTGCCTTTCCTGGGGTTCCCTTCCAGACTTGAGCAATAAGAAGCAGACAAGTAAAGAGCTCGGACAGGTTGGATTTTACACCCCTGGAAGGTGACAGAGATGTACCAGATGTACAATGCTACACAGCAGTACCTCCAACATCAACAGCTGAGCGCTACTGCTCCTTTCCCAAAAGAAGGGATTAAGGGGCACTCTGATGCGGGAGCGGGCACAGTCCTTCCCTTCGGCCTGCGGCTGGGACCACCCCTCTCTGCAGGAGCGTGAGGAGCACCGCACCAAGAAACTCCTGTGGTGAAAACACCGAGCAAAGAGCGAACTGGAGTAAACCGAGGAGAAAAAACGTCGTGTCCTATTCTGCGCTGCCTCACTCGACCTTCAGGACAACTGCTGGCTCGCAGAGCGCTACGCGGGGGCGCAGGTTTGGTGTTAACGGAAAGACCGAGGGGGACGGAGGGTCCGGCGCGGGCGAGAGACGAACCCGCGCCGAACCGCCCAGCGCCCTCCGGCGGGGCCCGGGACCGCGGGGAGGGGACGGGGGGAGACACCGCCGCGGCCGGGACGGGACCGCCGGGACGGGACCCACGGGACGCACCACCGCGGCCGGGAGCCGCCGGGTACCGGTAGCTGAGGAAAACCCCAAGAACCGGGAGCGCGCGGGGCGCGGGCTGGCCCCCCTAAGCTGCGGCTGACCCACTTCCCGCGGGGACGCGCTGCGCGGCCGAGCGCGGTAAGCGCCTTACCCTCCCGGGGCGCACGGCTCGCCCGCCGGCGGGGCACAGCGGGGCGCGGGCGGGGGTCCCGGGGAACGAAGTGGGGGGGGGTCCCGCCGCTCGGCGCCCCCGCTCCCGCCCCGCCGCGACCGCGCACCCTGGACGCGGGGGGCGCGCAGCGCGCTCCCGCCCTACCTGCGCACAGCGAGACGGCGGCGCCCAGCAGCGGCAGCGCCACCCGCAGCGCGGGGCTGCGCGCCCGCCCCATGGCCGGGGCCGGGTCCTGCTGCTGCGACTGCCGCGGCTGCCGGCCCCGCCGCCCCCCCGCCGGCGGCGGCTATAGCGGTGCGGGGAGGGGCCCCGCCCGGCTCCGCCCGCCCGCACTCACCTTCCCGCGGGGCTGGGGGGCAGCGGGGGGGCCGCCCCTCCGGCCCCGCCCGGCACGGGGCTGCCGGCCAGGGCCCTGCGGAGGGATAGGCGGGGCCCGGGGGGAGCCCCGGGTTGTGCCCCCCCGCACCCATACCCCAGGAGGGGCCGGGAGCCCCTCGCAGCGGCCGGGGGTCCCTGCTGCCGCGGCCGGGCCAGTGACCCCGTCCCGGAGCTCCGCTCTCACCTCACAGCACCGCATCTTTCGGGGTCTGAACCGCAGGGACCGTAAAACCAGCCCCAAAACGGACTACTGCTCCTCCTCGGGTTTGGGGGATTTGGGTTTTTTTTTTTTTTTGTGGGTTGGGGTTTTTTTTTTGCCAAATACCTGTTAGGGGTTTTTGGCATCATGCCCTTAGTTGCTTCATCAGGCTATGCCAAATTCTCCCCCTCCATCACAATTCTGATCGGTGTTCAGCGTTTCCCTCGGTACAATCTATTCGGTATGGAGACCCTCACACCCCCCCCCTCCCTACCGCCTTGCCAGACCACGTCCCGGGAGCTCCCGTACCAAAACCCACCACAGCGCGTTCTGAAGCCACGGTGCCACTGTCACCCAGAGGCCGCGGCAGCACTGGGGGTGTCATTAGAGCAATCAGACATCATCACGGCTGTTCTGGAAGTGCTGGTGGAGCAGACGACCCAGTCTCGCTCCTCTTTAGCACAGTGCTGCACATGCTCCTTTTCTCTGTTTTAAAGCAAAATACTAGCGAGATCCGTTTCCCACACGGTGTTAGATGCATCTCTAGATTTGTATTACTGCCATGTTATTATTAATATTATGACATCTCCATTAAGCCTTTTAGACTTCCCTAGACGGTAACTCCTAGCAGTGATTAACTTCACTATTCAAAAAAACCCTGGAAAACAGTGACATTTGTCAGATCAGCCTTTTGCAGCCTACCTTGTTCTACCTGGTATTTCCAAACGCGCTGGCAGAAGCTCTGTAATTGTATCAAAGTGCCTGGGGAAAAAGAAGAAGAAAAAAAATGTAAGTCATCACCATCTGTTGATTTCATTCATGTAATTTTCCTTCTGTGTTTATCCAGGGCTACAGCAGTGCCCATATTCCCCAGGTCTTTACCAGCTCCTAATCCCAGATGTGTCCATGCCGTAGGATCAGAGCCAAGCCTCCCTCCGACTTGCGCGCTGGCTGCTTCCACCCACCAGCTGAGCCCACGTCCTTCCGAATGCCTTCTCCGAGGCAATCGTCGTTAAGGAGCTTCAGCAAGGTCCTGGGATTTGGGAACTCGGTGCGTTCCAATGCTTTGCTGCCAACGTTAGAAAATTATCCGTTTAATTCAGAGTCTGGGGCTGTGGAACGGAGACCCAAACAACCTGCCCGAGAACCTGCCCTCAGTCACCACTAAGGGCACAGACATGCCAACGCTCCTGCTCCTCCCTGCGCCCGGGCAGCCGTGCCCGCCAGGATGCAGAGCCTGGGGTCCATCCTCGCAGCCCCCGGGCGGCAGGGACCTGCCGGCTCCCCTCCTGCACATCCCATCCGTGCTCAGCCCGAAGGGCAAGGGCTGCCAGCTCAAAGATCCAACTTGCAACCCAGCCACCAAATTCAGCACAGTTTGTGTCAGTGTTGTAGGTTTGTTCCATGGATTTTTATTATGTGTTTATCTGAACAAATGTACTCAAATTAATATTACTCAGTCTCTGCTTCTGCACGATTACTCTTTCACAAGCAATATCATTTGACTGCATGCTTTTAGCAAGAAAATGAATTAACCTATACCAAGATACAGCAAAGATGAAATCCAAATACTCTAGGATTAAGTAGCCATTAAGTAAGACAAAAAATTGGTGCTCTTCTAGGATTATTTTTTTAATTGTCATCCAAATATATCCAGGGAAATTACTCAGGGCTTCCATATCACCAGGTAAATGCACTAGGAATTACATCTTATTGCAACCGAGTCCGAGGTGTTGGCTATGTCACAGCAAACGCTACAGCTACGTGTAACGTCACAGACAGAGCGTACTGCATACCTGGCTGCTTTAGAAATAGCGGACAGTGGTTAGAAATTACAGGCCAAGATTAAAAAAAAAAATGCAGATTTGGATGTCAAAGCAATAAGATAATAGAGGAGAAATTTGCAGCTGCTTCCCTTCTGAAAGCACAGAGGCAGGAGCTGCTCCTTGGCTAGGGCTTGCCCAGCGCCCACCAAGCCAAATATCACTTCCACGCAGATCCCAGCTGACCTGGCAATGCCAGGAGAGCGCCTCGGAATCCTCACCACCATCGAGCTCCTCCTTGTCTGTCTGACAAAATGAGCTGAACCTAACAGTGTTCTTGGCAAACCCGTGTTTTCTTTCTGTCCTTTTGAAGGCTTAAAAACAATTTACCTGCTGCTAGAAAGTGTAGCTACTCCTCATTCAGACTCCTCTCTGGTTCACAGCATGTAATTACTACTTCCGCTTTTTTGTTTGAAGGAAGACACAGAATTATGAATTATGTAATTAGTTAAGGTTCTTCTTCAGCTTAAAAAGAAGAACTGTAGAACGCATGTGCTCACACTTTGCAGAGCTGATGAACAGAACAGCATCTCCTGTGCTTGTCAAGAACAAGGATCAAAGGCTGCAGCACACACACTTTCAAAATATAGTTCGTAAAACCTCCATTCTGGTTTTGAATAACCATTCTGATAAAATAACAGTTAGCTATTTGTTTTAATAGCATCCCAAATGTACTTTTAATTTCATTATGTAAATAAAAGGGAAAGGCTTTCGTTGGACCATTTTCATTAGCAGATGTTAGGGGGGTACAGCAGGAAGAATATTCAATATTTTCTGCCTTCCAGCACAACCGGGGGCAGGGGCTAGTGGTGTCCTGTCCACCCTTTCTCTCCATAGCTCTACCCACCTCACAGCCTTTGGAAAACCTCCCGTGCGAACTTACTTCCGCGCGGGTGCCGGAGCCAAACTCATCTCTTCCCTAGCAAAGGGAACATTGCAGTTGGTACCTGGCTGATGAAATCGATAAAAGCACATACGCGCAGCGTGGCCAGGGGAACTGTGGCGATAACTTCAGCGACACATCTCAGCATGACGCCGGCACTGCTGGCGCACGAGCTCGCCGTGTTTGGAAGGCCGCCTGACCGCCCGCTGATGCTCTGGCGCACAGCGGGTGGTTCACCAGACCCCTGCTCTTCCGGAGCAGCGCGGCTCGCCTCAGCCGCGCGCTGGACGCCCTGGCAGCACCGCCTGCAGCCCCGGGAGCAGCGTTAGAGGAGGTGACGGAACCACATCAAAGCTCAAAGTCCAAGACCAAACCAGAGATGGGGCAAACGGGTAAGCTCCGCTGTGGGTGTAGTCTCCGAATCATACGGAGGGCCTGGACGCCCATCACCGCCACCCTCTCCTTCTGCTTTTCCCGCTGCTAGCGGTCTGGGTTGCTCGCCCACGGCACACAGTGGTGGAGCCATGCTCCGTGTTCTCATCAGCGATGCCAAACCCAAGCTCCGTTTGTCCTAATTAGTTCTTCCTTAGTGTACCGTGCTTTTTATTAAGTGGTATTTGTGAACGTTCATGTTTTCCCGTTCAATTTTCAGAACGGCAAAGTGCCTGACCTCACGTTGAAGTCAGCGGGAGCTGAGGTTATAAATAGCGAAAAACACTCGTCTCGCATGTACCAACTGCAACAAACGGCATAAATTTGTACTGGGCATGCGTCTGTCAGAGACTGGGCACGGTTAACTCTTGCACTGCCGTCACACAAGTACAGAGCAGCTACTGCATCATCTAAACATGGAAGGCAGAACTGTAGTTCTCATTTAAAGTCTCATGAAGATGTCAGTCTGTCATTTTCTGTTCCTCCCCCCCCCCCCATTATAAGAGGTTTTTAGTTGCATTTACATGAAATCCTGCTTACAGTAAAATGGGAACTTTTTGGCCTGCAAACAATATTAAAAAAAAAACAAAAAAAACCCAAAAAAAACCCAAACCCACATGAATAGCCCAGACACAGCCCCACCAGCACTCCCCAAAGGACAGAAGTGCACCCCGCGATGCCGCCCGCTACGCGCTGCCCTGCGCCGGGCGGGACGGAACAGCGTGGGGGTGTCCCTGCCGGGGGAGAAGCCCCTTCCCTGCCCCTGCCCGTGTTCCTCCTCGCCCACAGCCTGCTGCAGGCGAGGGCAGCGTGGTGCCTCCCTCCCAAGGGCCTCGGCTCAGGCAGCGGGGTTATTGCTAACTACAGTCAAGGATGCAGAAAGATGGAACTCGTGACAAAGAAAATTGCTTGCTAGAAATTGTATTTCCTCATCTATCCCGATACCAACTCTGTTCCAAGGTAACAGCTGTAACGTCAGTGCCGAGGAACCCTGCACGAGAGGCGGTAAATGATTTAATACGCTGCTGCCAAATTACATGGGAAAACTTACTAAAACACTAGATTGATGGAGGAATGGCAAACCAAGCAATGTTGGTTTTTTTTTAGCTGCAGTTATGATAGAATGCTGATGATGCATTAAGGCAAGAAAGTTTTGGTGAAAGCATATACATTTAAAATCTAGTTTCACTAAAGCTGACAGCAAAAACTCCACAGAAATTGAAAAGAATTAATCCATCTGAATATAATGTCCACCCGTTTAAATAGGGAGGAATAAAGGTTGCATCTATCCAACCCCCACCAAGAGACTGGATTATAGTGTACATGCTATTTTACACAATTTTATATATATATATATATGTAGTTTGAAAACTCTGGTTTTATTCATATCGTGTATACAGGGAGTGAAGAAATACCATGACAAAACTGATGTGCACCTGTTAATTAGTGCAGCTCGTCCTCAGGGCACAGCGGCCACATCATCAAAGGCAGGGTGCATGCGGCCAGCGTTCAGGGACTGAAGCGGAGATGGCTTCATTTCAGAAGAGATCTGCTGAGCTCAGGAGAAGATGCCAGACATCCAATAACTGGAAAACAGCTGGCATTTTTAGCCCAAGTGAGATACCTTGCCTGGGAGAGCCGGCCTAATCCTCTGGCAGAGATAACAGAAAGGAGAACCCAGGGTGGGAACGTCCTCTCTAAAGCTGGGGGCAGGCACGAGCCCGCCCTGCTGTTACGGACAAGGTGTGTTCTGTGGCTTGGAACAAAGGTCTCACCAGTTACAGACAAGTTTAAACACCACTGATTTCCAGCTTGGAGACACAAGCCATATAGATATATGTGTGTGTAAAAGAATCCTCGCAGGGCAAGGGACTGGGGCTGAACAACTCCCACGACAGCAGCCTGCTCCGTGCGAAGCAATGCTGCAGATCCCCGCGTGCCGGAGCTGGGGTGTTTGATCTGGGAGCTCAGCGCGTATCTGTCAGAAACGTTAAGGCTCGTTGGCACAAACCAGCCCGCACCGCTTAGAACATGGATGGTGGCGGTCTGGGGAGTTTTCCCGTTTCCCCCCTCGTTTGTATTTGTATTTATGGAAGTGAAAGCAGAACGTCAGAACGCTAACCATGCTGCTCATCACACCTATCCGGCAGACGCTCTCTCCAGCTTTTCCACGCACCCCACAGCCACGCTGTCTGCGTCCATTTTAAACAGCCCCTTCCATGATCTAACACTGATAACGCTGCACCTGCAAAACACACCTGAGGCCTTTTGTTTCCATCCAGGCCATTAAAAAATAATTGTCTGGGCACTTCACACGCTATTATATTCTGCGGTATATGATGTCTACAAAAACTGGAACAATGCATTTCAAATTGTCTGTTGGGTCTTAGCCTCCTCCTTCAGTAGGTTTCATGTGAATAAATATCCTTATAACTATTACTGACACAGAATTACAAGCTGCTCACATCATTAAATTGTTCTGAAACACGTTTCAAACCAAAACCGCCACTCCAAACCACGGAACCCATTCGTATTCTCCCAGCCCTTCTCTCCACTTCGTTATCTGTATTTATTTGCCCCCAGCCCACAGCCTGAGCTGCTGCTCAGAAGTACCCAAGGAGACTCTAAAATGTACTAAATCCCATCGCTGAGCAGCAGCGCACACGTGCAACGCCTCTTCACAAGGTTCGCACCCTGAACATCGGCCTTGCCTCGTCTTTCAAAGATCAGCAGCACTGCCTGACTCTACAGCCGTGAATTTGGTGAACTGTTTGGGACACAGCAAAAGTACAAATACAACCGCCCGCATGCAAATTGAACCGCTGTAATTTAAGAGTGGAATTCTCTACGTTTGTGTTTATTAGCACGGAAGTGAGAATGAAACACAGCCAGCGCCATCCCACCCCACCAAGCCAGAAGCATCTCCTGCCGCAGACACCCGAGCTGCGGCGGGAGCCGGGGCCGACGGGGTGCCGCTGGAACTGCCCAGCACTCGGGGAGCCACCAAGCAGCACGCGTACGGGCAGCGACCGGGGGAGGCCAGCAACCCACCTCTCCCTGTGCTTCTGAAGCATTCCGTGACTGGCAGGTTTGGGTCCCAGTTATCCATGATCAATAACCTTCCACCCTTCGTCCCTAATCCTCATCGGGCCTTTGACACACCAAACGGCAGCGGAAACAAAGGAACAACAGCACAAGGGATGAAGGAAAAAGCCTCACCACATTGCGAGGCTCTTGCGATGCCAACGTGCTCCCAAGTTAGATGGCTGCATGGCACGGTTCATAGCAGGACAGAAATAACTCATCCTGGGGACTGAAGTGTTTGGAAATGGGTAACACCACAAAAACGTTTGCCAACTGGAAGTACTTCTAGGGTTGGCTGGAAAACAAAAATTTTGTTTTGTAATTTGTTTCGCTCCACATCAGGACACAACTAAGACCCATCGAAATTGTGTGCAAGCAAAACAAAACGACGTATGCAGGCATCCCAGAACGGCCAGCAGGTCAGTGGTCACCACCTACCGCGGTCCCCTGCATCCCAGGTCGGCGTCCTCACCACGGAGCTGTCTTGCACTTGTCTGTCTCCCACTCTGTCCATCCAGAAACGCTACGAAACCTTCAAAAACTGCCATCAGAATAACAGATTTCTGCAAAAACATTACACTACTGACCATGGCAATTAGAAAAATAGAAAAAAATTCCCAAGCTGTTCCAAGAACCATTTCACAATTCTTTATTCACGCCCCCACCCCCAAACGCTGCCTTCTGCGGCTCTGAAATCCATTAAACAGTAGCCCATAAATCTGCTGAAAAGTTCGTATTCGTCTCAGCGGGTGCCTTTTTGATGAGGAGAGCAATAACAGAACTTCTCAGAACATTTTAGCTTCATTCAGACATAAGAGCTGTCCAAGGAGTGAGCATTAGCGCAATTAAAAAGTGAATTCTCTAACGGGGCTGCCCCCTTGGTGCCTTACCTCCATTCCCGGGGTGATGGCAGCGTCCTCCTCTCTCGCCACCCCAGCGCTGACAGTGCCACCTCCTCCTCACCCGCTCCTGCCCTCCTCCTCCTCGCAACGCTGCCGGTGCCGAGATAGCGGTCACTGCGGGGGAGACGGCGGCAGAGCCCGGCAGGCAGAGGCCGAGCGGGATGAAGCCGCCGACGCAGCGCTTGGCCGCGGCTCCTCTTTGTTGCCCTCCACACGTTAAGTACGGAGCAAGGCTAAGCCAGTGCTCCGCTCGTGCCTGACCCGACACGGGAAGGGCTCGGCCTTCGTCCGCCGGTCACCAGCGAACAGCACAGGCAGAGAGAGCACTGCTCAGAGCAGGACGGTTGCTGGAGATGTTCCTGAAGCGGTGTCCTCACCACGCATCTCTGCGCTGGTGTGGACCAGGAGAAAAGGAAAGGCCCAGAGCCCCTTCCCCAAAGGCTTCCATTTTAATTCACGATTCTTAAAAAACAGAGCAGAAGATGCGAAGAATAATGAACTCTGCAGGTTCTCAGGCAATTTTTTAAAAAGCTGCTTGCAGAGGAAACACTGTTTGAGATTATCTCATTCCAGTGAGTAATTAGAAACAGTAAAATACAATTACCTTCCTTTTCTATGCTGTTATCAATGTTCTTTCTCCTAACGAAGGTGGATGGCCACGTGTTTTAAATTCACACAGAATCCCACTACAAGAGACCCGACGTGGGAAGTTTGTCACAGTTCTCCGCTTGCTCCCAGCGCGAGCTGACACACAACCACGTGAGCTCCAGCCAGGCTGTCGACCCGCTGCTCTGCAGTAGGGTTACACCAGCCAAAGCCGGAACTCCTGCCGGGGAACCCAGCCGTTTGTGTTCCACACTTCTTACCCAGCTCAGGTGCAGGACAAATATTCAGCTGGTTTTAACTCCATACAGGAAATAACCAAACAAGGGTACGTGGGCAGACAACAGGCGTTATTTCTCCCTCCTTATTTTGCAGTTTCTCTGTACACCGAATTACAGCGAGCTTCTGCTTGCTACCAGTTCTGCTATTCTTGTGAACTGCCCTTTGGACCTCCCAATTCCCTCCTGTTCAGCACTTACGTTAGAGATGTTCTCTTGATTTGCGGTAGACAACATCGTGTGATAGTTATTTTTGCAAATTTTAGAACAGAATTCCTGACTAGCATCCAGCATTCACTATCTCCCCACCACCTCTGGCAGGTATCGCATTTTAAGGCTCCAGGTTTTCCAGAAGAACGTTCCAAGCATGGAAAGAGATCCGTTCCTTGAATCTGAAGTATTCATGACATTTGGGGCAGGGGATTTCTGGGTGGTGAAAAATTGAGAAGACTGCTGCAGAGACCTACAAATTCCTTAAATCTAGTTAGCAGCAGCCATTAGCTTCAGTCAAGTGTGTCGTGATCTTTCAAGATCCAAAGAACAAGCTGCCTGCAGGTTTCAGTGTCTCCTAACGAAAAGTCCCCAGTCCAGCCAAGTCCGATTTCCACCCAGCACGGCTCTCCCCAGCTGTGCACAGCTTTTCTGAGCCTGGCGGGAAAACAGGCAGTTCCGGAGACGAGGGGCAGGTGGGCACAGCCCAAGGCACTGCCCTGGAGAAGATCGGTCCCTCTGCACAGACAACTCCCGGGACACGCGAGGGAGGAACGGACACCGAGGGGCAGGTTGGGAACGCGGAGACGGAAACGGGGGCAGATGGGGCTCCAGTGCACCCACGGCCAGCCCGGGCCGGGAAGGGGCTGCGGAGGGGAGTGGGGCAGGACGGGCCTTGCGCAGCTCTGCAAAGGGCACGAGGTGCCCACCCCAGCTGTCAGCCCTCAGCAGCGTCACAGCCCTCGGCTGCCACACGCACGGCCCAGGGAAACCGCGGGAGCGGGGAAGGCACCGGCACACTTCCACGGCAGCACTTCCAGCGGTGGCGAAGCGCCCCGCTGCCCGCCCCACAGACCGGCCCTGCGGCCTCTCCAGCACCCAGCCGGAGCTCAGCGCTCCGACATCGTGCCGGCTTATGAAATCAGTATGGGAACACTCGGGAAGGGCACGCAGGCTGGCCTCTGCGGGTACGAACACGCCGAGCGCTCCGCAAGGCTTCCCAGTGCCGCAGAGACACCCAGATAACCACTTCCATCGGGAAGTCCTGGGACCTCTCACATTCACCCCACACCAGCACGGGCAGCAAAGCTCCCGGCTGTGTACGCAAACACCGGGACCAAGGGCACACCGGCACACCGACCCGGCAGCAGCGCGGCCGTCAGAGGTCCCACGCCTCGGCGAGCGTCGCAGCAATTTAAACAGCTCTTGCTGCAGTTACATGATTAGAGAAACACGGAAAACAGGTAAAGTCCTCAAGTGACTGCCAGGGTTAGACCTGATTTTTCACTTCTGCGCTGACAAGAGATGAAGATTGCAGCCCTACTGCACTAAGGCACCCTGCTATCCTTAAATCAGTAGCGCGAAGTGCGGCATTAACTCCGGCACCGCCCGACAGCGGTGCAGCGTGTAACCAGTGCGCTCTGCCTCCTCCTGCCTGAAGTACTGCCCCACCACAGCTCATCAGGGCAGCGGGGGCTCGCTCCTCCTACAGGCTGTGAAAGCCACCAAAAAAGAAAAATTTAAAGCTCTCCAAGATGCCTACAGGAAGAAGAAAAACACAGATGTTGAATGCAGCATCAGTGGTTAGTTTTTTGAAAGGAACAGATTTTAGCATAGTGACAAACAGAGCTGCTGCCAGTATCTGAATATCATTGGGTTTAGGGGTTCAGGACTCTGACAGCAAAACCCCCAGCTGTGCACAGGAAAAGGCAGTCAGCGTTTTGGTGGGGACTGCTGTTGGAAATACAAATTAGTAACTATTGATGTTAGGTAATTTTTAAAATCCACCTCGCATCACCTGAAAATCAGCTGCCTCACCACTCGCGCAGCTCACGGAGATGAAAACCCCGGTACAAAACCCTCAGCACGCTTGGAAGAGTGCGCGCCGAAGCCCCACCAACGGGCGACCACCCGGCAGGGAGGGGGACCGAGTGGCTGTTTCGGTCAGCGGCTGCTGCGGGACGCTTCCCCGCTCTCCATCCGGCGGAACTGCTTGGCCCACCCCATGGTGAGCGCTCGGTCGCGTCCCCTCGGGCAGAGCAGTGGCCTCCATCGGCCTCACGCCAGGGCAGGGGCTGCGCAGCACTGCCCACCGCTCACGGAGTCGAGAACGGGCAGAGATGTTCACCAGGTCTGTCAGCGCAGAGCCCCGAGAAGCCACACCGGCCTGGAGGACAGGACCTGTACGCCAGCTCTCGTGCTGCTCCGCGCCCCAGGTGTAGACACGGTGCCAGGACAAACTCCAGTACACACAGAGCACACCCGGCAATGACAGTGGTGGAAAGCGGCATGGTTTTTTTTTTTAAAAAAAGAAAAATCACCCAAACCGTAAGCCCCCCCAGTCTGACATCCGGCAGGCACCGGTGCATCGTGTTACAGGCCAGCATCCCCACGAGGACCGCGTTCCTGCCCCTCCGAGCACTCCAGCTGGTCCAGACCAGGTTGGCCCAGTGAGCAGGTGTCCCAAACCCCCTGAAGATCCCCTTCTGCAGGCTTCATGCGGCTCTCCACCACACAGGATCCGAGGGCAGCGAAACAAGTCCATAAGCAGTGGAAATGGCACCTTCCACGGAGGAGGTCCCAGCTTCTCCTCAAGTACCAGAGGTCCCTGCTGCAGCCTCTCCTCCACCGTAACAGGCCAAGACTGACGCAACCGCGGACAGCTGTGCTCTGCTGTTCCCGCTAGGCCCCCGCTGGTGTCTTGGCATGGTTTCCTGGTTCCGGCACTAGAAGTGTGGTGGGTTTTTTGTTTTTTTTTTTTTTCTTCAAACTGAGCATAAAGAAAATGTGCTACTCCCAGGTGAGAGCATCTGTCACAGTACATCATCAACTCTACATCTGATAAAACGCTTACCTTCCACACACAAACCTCAGCTCTAAAATGTGAAATGTATTCTGCGATTGAGAAAGCGTTAACTGCTCTCCGTATAAAGGGAACGGCACCTCTCACATCTTTGCTTCCCTTCTCCAACACCAGCCGCTGCCCCAAGGCTGATCTTTTTGCACAGCAGGAATTTTGCCCTGCAGGGAAGAGGATTCCCTCTTGTCCCTCCCTGCTAGAATAGTTTAGTCCAGGTAAGTAAAATTCTGGAAGGCTTGACACAGATTTTTCACGTAAACTTCCAGCCCCGGAGCCCCACAAGGGGAGTTAAGGACAAGCGGGGGGAAGCCTGCAGCGGCTGCACTACGGTGACACCAACACATCGCTGGCCACGGGCTGCTCCAGGTGTCCCCAGGACACTTGCCAAAGCACAACATATTCGTAACCAAGAACAAACAAGCCTTCTGCTTACGAAACCAGAAATCCAAACAAAAAGCAGCCCCCCCTCCTCCAGCCCCAGAGCCCGCCTCTCCTTGCCTAGCCCTCCTCCTGCAACTGGCAGGTCACCCCCACCAGCAGGACAGCTGAGGCACGGACAGCTGCTCAGGCACCGACCCATCGTTTTGCGTACTTTTCACACGCAGGGCCTCTGACACGCGGCCAGGCACTGCTCAGGTGGCAGCACCCCAGCCCACCCTGCCTGCGTGCAGCGCAGACCCGCCGGCCGCAGGAATCGCTCGGCCTCGGCCGGGGAACCGCTCCTGCCATCTCCACAGCCACGAACGCAGCGACACCCTTACAGCAGCAGATTATACATAAGCATTCCAAATCTCTTTAGAAGATTAGATTTTCTGGGGGTACTAGCGGAACATCAACTGATAAACACGCAGGAAAAACAGCGTGGGCGGCAGGAGCGTTACCTTCCCGTACATCCCCGGGGAACTCTCCCCTGCGGCCCAAGCCTCAGCACCTCCACGGGAAAGGCAGCGACGAGTTTTCTCCTGTGACTGTCCAGACCCCTGGAAAGGGTTCAGACAGACAGACCACAGACAACCCTTCACCGACTGTCACGGAGTTTTCCCTCCTCTGCTCCCAGGTGCAGCTCCCTCCCGTTCCCAGGAGGGCTGTGCAGAATGCTGCTACTTCCGTGGTTTTTGGAAGCAGGGACCCTGACTATCCTCAGCAGCAATTACACATTGGAGGAGCACAGTGCTGAATGACTTATCTCAGAGCGAAGGGATAAGAAATTGCTAAGAAATTACTTCTTTGATTATTCTCCCACTCAATTTCCTTGATTCAAGATTGTCAAACAGTCATTGAATTAAAAAAAAAAATACTAGGTAACACTTCAAACAGTTCAGTCAAAGCCTGGACCAGAAATACTTCATTAGCAGAACACGAATATGAGTTTTGTTTAAAATAATCCCCAGGTGTTCGGAAATGCAGAGGAAGCTACTAGCAGCAGCACGAACGGCCTCGCCTAGCACACCAGCAAGCGCCCCGCAGCCCTAGCACTGGGCAGACGTTTTTACCCCGCCCGCAGCTTCCCTGGATAATCCTCTTCACCTAATACAGGATAACCGGGACATCACTGGGGCGTTTGTACAGCTTGTTTTTATCCTTTAGCTGGTCACCCCTGCTTTACAGACAGGGAGAGCAAAGGCTCCAGTTTTACCTCACCCTGAAGTTCCTCAGTCCAGCCTGTATCCATACCCGAAGGGGCCGGCGTTCCCAGAGCCCGGCCCTGGATGAGCCCCGGGGGAGCTGTGTGCTCCCCTCCCGCAGGCCCCGCACCCTGCGGCGCCCAACTCGCCCCAGCACAGCTAACGGACCTGCACCCGTGCTGCGGTTAGAAAATCCACATCTTCGGAGACAGCAGAATAAACCGCTGCGGAGCACGGGGAGCTGCTTCCATCCTGAAGTCATGTCGTCGTTCTACACAGACACTGCTTTTCCGAAGATCCTACAGCGCAGAGGGATGGGGCGAGCGTTTCACACGACCGCCCTCCCTCACACCCAGTAAGCTGCTGTGGCTCAGTATGTCAGCGTTCCAGAAAGCGCCACGAGCTCAGCCAGCACGGCCAGAACTGTTAGTAACGACCAGCACGACAGATTGTCTGTCTCCTCCAAGACCTGTGCTGGAAATTGCTGGAGATGTGAAAACACGAGGTAGAGACCAAACCAGCCGCTTAAACCCGCGCTGCACACAACCTGCACCTCGCGCTCTGTCCCCGGCCCTCTGCAGAGCCACCTCCCCCTCGCCCTCCACTATCCCAGCACGGCAGCAGCCCGCGACCTCCGCAGCAGGCTGCCTCACCTCCCATTTGTTTTAACACCGACGCCTCTTCCGTCACATAAACACACGTGAAAAACGTGTGCGCACACCAGGCACCCAGAACCACAGCTTCAGGCACCACCCCGTACCAGAAAGCCATGGCTAACCCAGCGCCCACTTCGCAGTACCTGTCACCGGCCACCCCTCCGCACAGCGTCCTCAGCCCCACGGCCTGACCCACACCGGCCCCGCTGCACACCGGCCCTCCCGCGCCGCGGCTCTCTAACCCACACCGGCCCCGCTGCACACCGGCCCTCCCGCGCCGCGGTTCTCTAACCCACACCGGCCCCGCTGCACACCGGGGCCCTCCCGCGCCGCGGCTCTCCAACAGCACGCGTCACGCACACCAGTTTAAAGCAAACCAGAATGCATCCAGGTAACTGAGCCTTTGACTTCCTAGTGAAAGCTAACAATACAAACCCCATCAGATCCCACTTTCCCTGTGTTTTTGCAGCACTGGATCTGATGAGGTTCTCATCCAGCGTAATTACGAGACCTAGCAACCGGCACCGACCCGGCCTGCCCCGCAGAGCTGCGGCACCTGCCGCCTCTCAGCCCCACGCAGTGCCTGCCCTGCGAGCTCGGCTGTCACCTCTACACTGCAAGCGGAGGAACGGAAAGCCACGCCACTCGGCCCGGAGCAGGACAAGGAGAACTGGGGCTGAGAAGGACAAGTTACAGAGAAATAGGAGCGCAGAATCTAGCGGACTTAAAGCACCGAAGGGAACTTCAGAGAAATTTTTTAACCCAGAGAGGAAACGTGTCCGAAGGGCTAATTACCATCCAGGCCCTGAGATTACCTGGAGCAGTTCAAGCCCCTGAATAAAGGAGTTTTATTCCAAGGAGGAAAGGGCACTGCCACTTCCTAGTTATCTTCCCCTCGGCCTAACAAATACGGCGAGAGTATCGTGGGGTCCAGGCAGAGAAACCAGCGCTGCCCCGCGCTCCTCACCTGCGAGCGCACGCCGGCAGACCCGCCGCTGCAGCGGCACACCTCTGTACCTAACGGGCAGTAAGAGAACTAAACGCTTTCGTTTGACTTGAAAACATTCTATTTAATTTATACAAATAACTACTAAATAGAAAAAGTAGATTAAAACAAAATAGTTATTTTTCTGGCAGAGTTTAAATGCATATTATATAGCTTAGAAGAAATAAAATGCATTTTCCCCACAGCATTCATGACCTAAAATTCTAGTCAACTCCTCCACTGCTTTCCTGTTCCAGATCAGCAAGGTACTAGACACAACGTCATGTGGGTAATGGCTATATATACGTTCCGTATCTGAACTGAAAACATGTTACAGACCACACACCTACAAATGTGAAGCACTTAAAATGTGACTATCGAGTTGTAATATGATAATACAGAAAACAACTTATGCTTCAGGTTATATCGTGTTACAAAAACATCTGTGTAAGAAATCATGAAAGAGGCCACATAAAAATAAGCTTTAACTTTATGCACTTATTTTACAGTTTAAAAAACTGGCAAGTGCACTAGTAATAAATAATTTGCAAGTTTTGTATAAACGAGAAATTCCTAATGTTCAGCATTATTGTAAACATCAGTACACATGTAAAATGCAGCTAAAATCTGACAGTTACATTTTCAGTTTACCAAATTCATTTCCTATTATTCAGGCATAGATCAATGTAGTATACAGCCAATCATATTTTTGGCAAGTCATGTCATTAAAATTAACAGTGACAGTGCAAGTAAGGAATGCAAAGAATTCCTAGTGCAATAAAGAAGAGAAGCACAGGCAATATTGCTGATTAAAATTTACCACTTCCACGTGTTCACCCTGGGAGTGATTAGGAGAATAAAAAAAATTAAAAAAAATAAAAAGCTGTTCAAAGCCATTATTTAATGCCCTGATCTTGTCTTAGGATTTCTCTGTCTTCCTTCAGGCCACTACCTTTGCAACAGTACATCCAGCGTGAGTCCTTATAGCTTGACCATGTGTGAAATGCCCGTGGCAGCCACTGAGCAACGTCCATACGGTTCTGGTGCCTCCCGCACAGATGGCTCGGTCAGAGCTTCTGCCTCTGTGAGCAGCCACACCGGGACCGGTCGCAGGAGCTGTCTGGCCAGGCTGCTTCTGACCCAGAGAAATGCCTTCCTAGCAGGAGAGCACCACAAGAAGAAGGTCAACAGTCAGCTTTCAGTTTATCTAAGGAATTATCAATTTTGGTCAAAGTCTTTTTGATTCGCAGGGCTGTTAGTCTCGCTGATGGATTTTGATACCAACATTCTTTCATCAACTTGGCAAGAGATGTTAACGTCTGGGGAAAGAATAAAAACACAAAACACACATGTAAGCGCACAAGTCAAGCCAAGAAAGCACTGCGTTGAGTTAAGCACTAATATAAGGAGGTTTTACTGCCTTATTAATACATAATTTTCAGAATCTGCAGAGAGTTTACTGCTATCTATCAAATATACAGCTTTCCAGTGTGGGGGAAAAAAACCCAAAACAAAAAACAACAAAGAAAAAACCAACAAAAACCCCCAAGTTTCATAACTTGGTTAAACCAAGAGATCCAATAGGCTGACTGGAGTGACAAGCTAGCATAATTTTAAACAACGGAGTTTTTTCTAATTAAGAAAACACTCTATAGAATCTCTTTTCAACAAAACGGACTCCCGTAAGATCAGGAAGCCGGAGCAGGCACAGATTTTCTGCCTGTGATTTTGTCATGTCCAGCACAACCTGAAGCGGCTGAGATTCACAGCTGGCTGGAGCAGCAGCTCTACAACCAAAACCTCACAGACGGGCCCTCCCGTCCTTGCTGGCCCTAGGCAGCCGTGCAGATTCAAACTGACCTCCACAGCTTTGGTAATAAGGAACGAAACAGCTGGGCAACCTGGAGAGTCCACACTTATTCTGGTGAAGAAAATAAACTTCAGCACTAGCCTTTCAAAAAGAACAACAGTCCCTTATCCTGTAAGGAAGGGAGGGATCGAAATTCCGTTCTAAATCTGCACGCTTATAAGCCACAGACCGTCCTCCACAGGCTACCCTCCTGTAAGGGTCGGTCAGAAAGTCAGTATTGTCTCAACCTTCTCATCAAGGACTTCCAGGTGGACTATGGATTTGATGTGGCCTAAAAAAAGCCATCACCCCTCGTCCTATCACTACAGAAGTCTCTCCCCAGTTTTCTTGTAGGGAACATTTCTGACAAGTAGCATTGAGATCATTTAAATTTCAAGCGATAACTGAAATAACTTCCATGACTTCATTTCAAAAGAAGAAAGGTCAGCTCCTGTGTTCCTGTGTGTACCCATCCACAGGCGCACCCACTTACAGGGTCTGAGAACCATCTGTTGGGAATGTTCGGCCTTTGCTGATCTACACACACCACTTTCCTCATGTCTTCAAAACTGGGATCGTTTGGAACCAAGTCGTAAAACGGTGGTTTATAGTCCTCCACAATACCTGGTGAGACACAACCGGAGAGGCGTTACTCAACGACTGCGCCAGTGAAACAGCATTTCTGCACAGAAAGAGAACACACGACCCAGCCATCCAGGAAGCACCAAAATCTTGTAAAAGTTACATCACAGTGTCAAGCCGCCATTAAACAACAGAACAGCACTAACATAGGAATAGCTTTTTCCACCCAAAATGTTAATTAATTAGCTCATGTTACGGTTTCACAAAGTAAGAACTTTTGCAGACGCTTGAGCTGAAATGATGAGAAATAAATTCACTTGTCAAGAGGCCACCTTTTATGAATGTTTCCTAACACAACTGGGACTTCCACTAGCAAATGTAAAAATTAAGGTCTGCATTGCAATTTTTAATAGGATTATCACACATTTTGCATGGTTTTGTGGCTCATGAAAGAGTCCAATAAGCACGTCAGCATCTACAGACCCTCACGCTGGTGCTTCAAATAATTTTATTTCTTGTTATTAGAACAGTAAAATATCTAGGGTAACTGGCACCACATACCACCAAACACCCGAGAGTCTGTGGCACCCAGTGTCTGAACGCATTTTCCAGGATTCCCTTTGAAAAATGAGTGTGTGTGCTCTCACAACTCGTCACCCGGCTCACACAGAACCGGCAGGCTGAAGAGCCTTTGCCTGCTCTCCAAGGCATGCAGCACTGCTGCGTCACCAGTGGATTCGGCTCACAAGTGATCTATAGGGAGCCCAGCTTTCTTAAGAAGCCAATTTAAAAACTGGCGCTCAAAGACAGGCGTTTGGGTCAGCAGCCTGGAAAACCACTGAGCGAATGAGGCCCTCTGCGTACAGCAGGAACATCGGCAGAACCACCTAAAACTGCTTCTCAGCAGACTTGCCGCTGTCCCCCAGTCAGAAAACCAGGAGAACTTCTGTTGCTTTGCCTATAGCGAAGTTGAAAAGAGGTTCTCAAACTCTGCTACAGGGGTAGGGATTTACTTCTCTTGTTCTACTGGAGATTAAGATCAAAATCCCACAGGTCCTTCGTAAAAATCTGTGAATCCCTATGTGTGATGACTAGCCGAAAAGGGAAATAGCCTTTGGGAAATTACAGCTGCCTCAGAGCACAGCAGGGCAGTTCAGGGGCCCGCTACCCACGCCAGGTACCACACCGGCCTGCCGGGTGGTTCTCGGACACGCAGGCAGGACAGACTATCGCACACTGCGTGAAGCGGCTTCGCCCACCCTCCTCCTCCGAGGAATTCATCACTGCATATTCCAGACATCACCCACAGGGCTGAGCTCCTGACTCTCCCCTCCTCCCAGAACACAGGATCAGTTTACTGCGAGAACTCGAGAACACAAAACCCCTCACGCATGCTCACTGCCCACACTCCCCTTTCAGGTACGGCAGGGGCTTTACACGAGGCAAATGCCAAACTTCAGGGCCGCACTGTATGGCTCTGAAAACACTTCCAGTGTCATTGCTGCATTACAGACGAACTTCATCACTGAGAGTCTGGCTCTAATTCACAATTTTCACTGTCTTTCCACAGTACAGGTATGTAACTGGCTATTTCAGAGAGGACACACAGTAACAGGCAGCAAACGAAGCGGGGCTAGCCTTTACTCCAACAGAGCGATTCCAGAGTACTCTGATCTTCCACAGCCAAACGTCACAGACCCGCGGGGCCAGCGCTGGCTCCGCAGCAGCCCGGCAGCGGTGCCGGCGAGCCTCTGCAACCTCTAGCCCACACTGCTCCGCTCCAAAACCAGCACTGACCTGTGACACGCTCCCCTCGCCCACTGCCCCAGGGAAGCGGGCCAGCCGCTCGCTACGAGGGAGACCCCGGCGTCCCTCAGCACAACCCACAGCTTGCTGCTTCCCAGACAGTTTTAAGATTACTTCTGTCACTTAGAGTACACTGGGGTTTTTGTTCCCCTGGCGTTGCTGGCTTTTTGCTACTCAGATCAACTGGAGCTCAGACACAGCAGCATTTTCTCCAGCTTTATTCCCTGTTACTTCAACGTGAGCTTGTCCCATGCATGCACAAAGACAACCGCTGGAGCAAAGCGAGACCGACACAAACAGCTAAGCACAGAGTCCCGCCGACGTAAGGGTGATCACACGGCAGGGCTGCTCTGAGCAGGAACCGCCTTTCAGCTTCTGCTGGTACGGTAAATACTCAGCAAGCCCACGACACGAGGAACGACGGGGAAGATTCCGAGCATCAGGTACCAGGTAAGCAATCACGCGAGACGCTGTACACCAAAGGAAGCACGTTCAAAAGCAGCAAACAAGCACTCTCAGGAACAAGCACTGCTCTATTTAAAGAGAGTAAAAGACTGATTTGGGGGCTTAAATCGCATTTCCAAGTACAGAGGGAAGGCAGGCGGACTGCCCGTGTGCTGGCTGCCCTGCCCGCCACAGCATCACCCGTTGCACCGGGATGAGATCAGCCCTGCCCAGCAAGCCCAGCGTACAGCGGCAACCAGCAGCGTACAGTGCTCACAGACTGCCGCAGCACAGAATACAGAACTGCACTGAAAACAATGAAGTTACAGCTTAAATTCCCAAGGCACTCACACTGACATGAACTGCAACCCAGAGGTCTCCAAATGTTGGGAAATGCAACGAGCAAGTCTTCACAACTGCCTACAACATACATTTGCCAACAAACAGAGCACATCATCAGAAATACTAACTTGCACTCACAAGACTGTCCTCCTCTCTCTAATTAACTACACACACCTTCAGCTGAGACCATCACCACACTAACTCAGCTCACCTATGTTCTCCTATCAGAACCCCACCCATTCCTTTTGCTGGGTACGCCCTCAGGTAACTCCCCTGACAGTGACGGGAGACACGGTCACGGGCTCAGCTCCCGCCACCCCACAAAAGCCCACGGAAGCTCCCTTCAGCTCCTGGAGTCATTCTCGTCACTGCCGCCAGCTCCCAGCAGGAAAGGAGCTGCTCCCTATGGACCCTGCAAGTTAAACCGCATCTCCCCCAAACAGCTGTCCCCTCGCAGCCTGCCCTGCTCTCCTGATCACAGAGAACCCGTTCTGGATCTCTTCAGAGCACTTTAACCAAGCTCTCGGGCTTACAAGGAGACTTAAGTTGGCCACCTGAGCCTACCTGATGCATTTGGCCACCTCCAAGGCAGCTTTGTTTAAGCCCCTTGTAAGTACCCTAGAGAAGATAGGGGCTTTCTGAGAACATCTCTAAAGCGATCTTAATCCTTTCCTCCAAAGTCTTCCCTCAAATTCTGACTTGCAACAGAACCCACAGAAAAAAGCCCTCAGTTCTTCAGGCTGAGCCACCCTGAGTACTGCGTATTGTTCTGACCGTGCTCCCTTTGAACGAGTTCGTACTTGGATCCTAAGCTGGCAGGCACCCGCCCGGCACCACCCCACCTGCACTGCGGGGTTCCAGCCTACAATCGGAGCTCAGCGGTACTGCAGCAAACAAGCACCTAGTCATATTTTCCTGAAGATAAACCCGTTGTCTGATGTCAGTTACAGAACCCCAGATTTGGGTTTAGTGGGAATAGATCAGACAGACACAGAACAAGTAAGTGTGTATGAGGATCCAGAATCTCCTCAGATCTAAACACGTCGCCCTTAACAGCCCATCACTGCGTGTCTGCAGACATGCCTGACGGGCATCTTCTGCGCTCTCCTGTCCGCTTGGGTCCAGAGCGCACAACCTGAGGTCCAGAAGCCAGAGAGGACTTCTGAATGGATAAGGACAAGATACACAGCTCAAAGGTTCTTAAATTCAGAAAGCCATGCCAAGGAAACACGAAGCAGCACTGTGCACGAGAGAACAGGGCTGCAGGGGCACTCTTCCCAGGCAGAGCTGTACTTTGACCACGTCCTGCTTTGTGAGTGCATTTAACTTGGTAAAGCAAGAGCATCCCCGAGTTCTGTTGATTTCACTCTTCACTTCCTACGTATTTTCCTTCTGCTCCTTAGGTTTTGTCATGAGCAATAGCCACCTAAAAGTATTCACTATGATTTAACGACACATGAAAAAGTTTAGAGATTTTATGATGTAAAATTTTAACTTAACTGACTATTTGGTATGAATTATTTCTCATCACGGTTTGGGATGTAGCAGGGGGATCCTTTCTTCACTAACTTAACAGAAATGACAACACTCAGCCATTGTACCCAGCACATCAAACAACTTCAACACAGGCAGCAAAGCGTCAGGGATCAAAACACTTTGGAGGTCCAGTATTTTCCTGGGCATCCTATGCACTTTAGGGGCAGAGGCTTCGGCATGAATTACCATTTGCTTAATGCCTTCTAAAAACCAAGTAAAGCAGTCCCCAAATACTTACCGTTGCTAACCATACGTCTAGCTACTTCCCAAAGGACCAGCCCAAAAGCCCAGATGTCGACCCTTTTATAGGAGTCAAAGCAGTCTGCCTGGATAGTTTCGTCCAAGACTTCTGGAGCCATGTAGCGCTTGGTGCCCACACGGGGATTGTTCCCCACATCCAACTGATTTGTGCTTTGGGAGTGCATAACTGCAAGGCCTGAAGGACAAACAAAACAAACAAACAAAAATCAGTGAAGTGCCCTTTACAACTACGTTTAAAATTACATGTGAGCAATGACACCTATCAGATAGTTTCTTAAGAAGAAAGAGCTGAGCGTCCAGCTGTCCAAAGACCAACTGGGTCAGCTCCAAACCAGCTATCGAAAACAGCCACCGTGTCCAAAGACTTAGACCAATTATCTCCTCAGGGATTAGCATTAAGCATGTTATTGCACTGTTGCAAAACGCGGTCATTAAAGTGTTTTGCAGCCACTGGATGTCACCAGCGCTCCAGGCACGTATACACAGAAGGCCCAGCATCTGTTACTTAGAAGAAAACAATTTTACATGGCATTCAAATTTATTTATAGAACTTTAGGGTAGGTGGATCCATCCAAACTGTGGCGGAGAGAGAAGAAAAACACTGCATGATGGATATATACAAGTTAAAAAATAAAGCTGGAAAATAAAAAACATCGTATTTGCAGTAGCTTGAAAAATAAACATCCTCGAGCTGATCTAAAATGAGTCAGTCAAAACCACTCTACCTGGTTCCTACTAATTACTAAACATTTAAGCAAAGAACATTATGTGAGGCACTAAATTACTGTAAATTTGGAAACACACAGTACTCATTTTGTCATGGTAAACAGAGCGCCCTGCAAATTGAACAGCAACAGGCGCATGACATAACTAAGCAATAGGGAAGACGACAAACTCTGCCTCATTTCCTCAACAAATCCCCTACGAATAACATATACTATTGACATTTAACAGGAGTTTATTTTAGATGAAACCTAAAAAGCTTTTTAACTCAGTTCCACCTAAAATTAACTTATCACAAGATCATTATTTTTTTTTCTTTCCAAAACCAGTCTGTACTTCACCATAACAAAAATCTGGAAAACACTTTCCTACAATTTAAAGGCACTTCAAGTAGCTTCAAGCTGCTAAGAAAATGCTTACGGCACCTCTAAAAAGATACCATCTACTAACCCCACGACTGCCAAGAAGGTAATCTGGAAAGTCTGCTCTTCAGATGAAGATATTTTTTGTCATAGACATACACACACACACTCACATATATAAACCACATATTTACACATACACACATTTATGTATTTGTTGATATTAATTTATATGATACAGTAAGTATGGATTACAATATTTAAAAAACTTCCACAATGGAAACAAAGGTTTGAAAACAAATTTCCTGGCAAACTCCGAAGACATCAAGACTCTGGAGAACACTGATAAAAATCATAATACTCCATCCAAATTGGGCAAAACAGATTCCATGGATTGACAGGTCAAAGGTTAAGGCTGAGGGATGCAAGTCAGCATCCCGGACACTGCAAACTAGGAGTGTTGCAAGGAGGTGAAGGGCCAACCGTGTTGTAATCAGGTTCCCATCGTGGTGGCATCTGTGCTGCTAACGAGAGTCAGCAAGCAGATACTGCCCTGCTCCAGGTTCTGTTCACCCCAGGAGACCCCAACGCACACCCAGCTTAGGGGTGCACAAGAGCTTGACAGAGAAACTCAAACTGTAAGATACTCATTCTGTTTTTAAAAGCAGCTTGACAGGTATACAAGTTGATGAAACACACTGGTTTTCAAAACACCAAAAAATCCTCTTCCCTGTATACTGGATTATCTGCTAGAAACAAAAAGTGAGCAAATATGTTTGGTTAGCATTCTTCACGCCTTCCTTACAAATCCCAGTGTTTGTTTCAAAGGGATGTTCGCTACCCTATGCGGAGGGGCAAGGGGGAGAAGGGAGTAAGAGGAAGGCTGGGCTTTTTCTTCTTTTTGTGTACGCATTACCCTGTTGTTCTACAAAGCGGCTCAGCTAAGGCCTACTGCCGTGTACGTGAACTGCTTCCGAAGCAGAAGGGCAGAACTCTGCCACCGTGCTGACAGACTGAAGCGAGTCTGACGTCCCTGGACTTTATCACAAGTTTCTGCTTAGCCAGGACATATTTGAAACAGCCGGTTTTGTAAGGGCAGCTCTGGACACTTGTGTTGCTCCTGGAGATGCTGTTTCCAGCATGCTTGCCGACGGACAAGCAGCCAACTCACAAAGCTCCTGCAGGCGCTGCCAGCCAGGAGGACTGGGACTGAGCGGCACCGGCACCAAGCTGCACCGCAGCCTAGGCACGCGGCACCCGGGCTGCCGGCAAGAGTCATGCCCCAAACAATTACCAGATAGGCACCAAAGGAAGGTGGTGGAAGCCCCATCCCTGGAAACGTTCAAGGCCAGGTTGGATGAGGCTCTGAGCAACCTGATCTGGTGGGGGATGTCCCTGCTCCTTGCAGGGGGGTTGGACTGGGTGGGCTTGAACAGGCCCTTCCCACCCAAACCATTCTCTGATTCTATGAAAGGAATTTTATTCCTCTTCATTTCCAGAGCTGACATCTCTTCTTAACAAGTACGCTGCAAGTCCAGAACTTGGTGGACTGACAGAACCCAAGTCCAGCTTAGCTCTGAGCAGCTGTAGTGAATGTTCCTACCTGCTCATACCTACCAGTCTCTGTGCCATTTTTCTTGTACAGCGCGTATGTTGAAACGGAGACCACCAGAGGAGGAAAAAAGGCAAAGCTACACAGGAAAACAGGGCATGAATATATGCCAGAAGCAACAACCTCTCTGGTAACTCTCCTTTACAGATAAGGAACAAAGAACCTGTCAGATACATGTCTGAGGACTTCACGTTTAAAAAGATAGCTATTTTGCCACCATGAAAACTAACTGGGAAGTGTTTATTGCTGTGCTTTCAGAAACTCTCTCAAATAGCTGAAGCCTCCAGAAAAATAATGTAGCAGATTTCACTTTATCAGTGTGATGTACATCAATGCCAGCACGTGCTGCTCCCTCCTCAGTGTGAACTACAAATTTATTTAGAAGCGCATCTCTGAAGTTTCTTATTTTCAACTTTCTGTTCCATTTCCCACTTCTATTCCCCCTGCAAATTTAGATGGGCCCAGGTGTGTGGCCCTCATGTTTTCTCTGCGTGCATCTCATGTCCCTCAGGCAAAAGTGACAGGAACTATGCAGTAGAATTACTGAAAAAATCCCATCTCCTGACACACTTTTTGTCTACAACAACTGGGTAACAACTCCCCAGTACTATTGCTCTACCTCTATATTCTCCCCTGTCTCCAGAGAAAAGAATAAAAAATTGTCAGACGTACCCCCGAGGTGTGAACGAGCCATACTGCTGCAGTGTTTCTCAGCATCCTACCAGCTTAAACTCCACAGGGAGAACACAACTTTGCACTCACTGAATTATCTGGCAACAGACTCGAGCTGAGGGACCTACAGAGCTCGGGACAGCGAGCACACAGTTCTCAGACTGGAAGTGAAAGGACATTAATTAGTTCAGAAAGGAGCTGAAGCCTAGTAACTGCTGTTTTCTGGGATCCATGAGTGGAACTGAACAACGCCAACCCAAGAAAGCCACGCGGCTCCCGCACCGAGGCCGCGCTGGGCCCCCCGAACAGCGGTGCGACATTGCTAAGCTGCGCGTGCCATCTAGTGGCTGTCCTACACCTTCACGGCAACACCGCATCACGACAAGATTAATTTAGGGTTACTTTAACACTTACAGTAGGAGTCATCCAATACGTTTGATCACTGCAGGAACGCACAGCGCATATCACATCACAATGCACTCACCTAGATCCGCTATGCAGCACTGTCCATTCTTCTTAACGAGGATATTTTTGCTCTTCAAGTCCCGATGAGAAATGGCAGGCTTGCCCTGGGTGCCAAATATCTCTATGTGCAAATGTGCAAGACCACTAGCGATGGACAGGACGATGCGCAGGCAGCTGACCGTGTCCAGGGTGGTGAGCTGCAGGTAGTCGTACAGAGAGCCCATTTCATGGTAGTGGGTAATCAACCACAACTGGGTACTGGAGTTTCTGGAAGTCATATCAGATGCAATAAAACCTAAAGAGAGAGGAAGGAAAAAGAAGAAACAACAAAATAAAGTGATAGAGCTCCTTCAAGACTCCCCCAGGAACAGAATCAATACTGCTGGGCCCCTCTTGCAATTTAAAGCTCTGTTTAATTAGACTTTTCCATTACTGTACTGCATGGAAAACCAACTACAGGTATTATCACGATGAAAAAAGAGCCAACACATTCTAGAGCTCTAACTCAAGTCTACTCACAGGAATGAATTTCTGTATTTCGTCAGTCACACCAAACAACTATGTTTTAGGACCATATGCTTTAATTTTTTTTTTCCTTCTTTTTGAAGGACCTGAGGGTGCAGAAGTTTCCAGTTAAACAAAAAGACCACCAGGCTGTAGCACATCTGCTGCTGTCCACTCAGCTGGATCACACTGGAAAGAAGCAACACCTCAAACAGACAAGCCATAAGCAATCACTTCCATTTTTAAAGACAACGAGCAAGCAGTGCAGGCTGCTGAGAAAGGAGTTAAACGTGTTCCACGTACACATCACACCCCAGCAAACAGACACTGTGTGCTGTGCCAGCCTCACACGTACACCCAAGGTAAGTCTATCCAGAGCGCTTCCAACAATCCACCTTGGCGTGTCAGAAGCCTGTGTCCCCACAGGGACGTCACATCCTTCTGATCAAACACAGACTGAAACAAGCACATCTCACCACAGCAACAACTGGCTCTCCAGTCACCTCTGGTTGCTTAAAAGGCTGCAGCGGGACCACTGCAGCCTAAGAAATTATCAGGCCTACGGGACTGCTCTGAACCGCTGCAGGTCCCAAACGTCTGGTCACCCTGTTAACCCGCTCACAACAGAGCCACGGGATACAGAAAGTGGGAGATGGCCAAGGAGAGCGCGGCAGCACCAGGTGACCAGCGCACCGAACTTCAAACACTGGACAGTTCAACGGGTGCGCAGCTTACTTCCATGGGGAAGTGAGGCAGAGCACCTTTACACATCACAGCTGTGTATCACAGACATTTTCTACAAAGGAACAGGAAAAAATTTCTCTTTGAAATCCACGAACCTCAAGAACTGTTTTGAAAAATGTGGTGTCTTCAAAGTGAACCCAAAATCCAGGAGCAGCTCCCTTCCCGTTACCTCCGAGTTTATTGTGTATCAGCACACTGTTGACCTCAACAGCTTTAGCTGGGAAGCCGCTGAAGTTTTACTCCCCAGTTGGGGGAACAAATTGCATTTATTAAAAGCCCACATACAGTATTTGTCAGAAAGAACACCCACTACTTTCTCTCCTGAAGTCACATTTCTGGAAATGTGACCCTTCTGTAATCTGTGATATTGTTTAATATCGCATCTAAAAAAATTCTATAAAATAGCCCACAAATTTGACAGTTATCAAGACAGACTAAACAGACAGAAGAACATGGGAAACGTGTAATGTAATTTCAGCCAAGTTACTTGCTCTCTCAGGAAGGCAAGTTCAATAATTCACACTTCAGGAGGCCACCAAACTATTTTTGCAGTAACAAAGGAACTGCTTCAGGAAACACTAGACAAACATCTAGCGGGGTGAGCCACAGAGCCAAGGAATATTCTCTGACAGCAACAAGAATAAAGAGCTCAAGTAAAACTGAATGCAGACAGACAGATTGCAGGTGAGGTAACGTCAGCGCTCAGGAAACATGCCGCTGCTTTGATCTGTAGAGGTGGCACGCCAGTGAAAGAAAGCCTATCTACTAGAAATCAGAAGGGCTGCTAAACTTCAGCCATGAACTTCAGCTCACCTAGAACTTCTAAGCTCTAAGTTCCAAGCGCCTAGAAAGCCATTTTCTAAGCTCTCAGAATGGAGCACATGATGTACAAGGGATAAGACGACTTAAAGTCATCGTACTTCATGTTAACAGGGCAATGAGATACATCATAAAGAGACAACTACACCTGAAGTTTAAACACCAAAAGGAGCTTGATTTGACCCTGAGCAGAACAGTTAAACAGAAGAGAAGGGATTCATACTGCACTTTATTCAGGCACAAGAAAAAGTCTTCAAATATTTAAATCTCACTAGAAACTGCTCCCACTTTTTCTCCCTTCATTTCTCCCAGGTAAACTGAAGTTAGAAGAAAACACAGATCCACTAGAACCTCTTCACCTAACACACTGTGCAACACTTCTGCCATTTGGCTGCCCTGCAACAAGAGCTGCAAGGGTGAACTCTTAGCACGCGGGTCTCTGGCACCTCCGTTCTCTTCTACACACCGTGCTGCCAACAACTGATTATCTGGTTGACTGCTTCGTGCTAGAATATTGCAGGAGGACAATGATTCATGGTTGCTATGACACTTTCTCCAGCTGAGACTCAGATTTCAGCACCCTCCTGGCAAGTCTCCCCCTTAAAATTTCCCTTCAACTATTTATTGCAAACACAAGAACCTAACCTTAAAGATTAGGGATATCTGGCAAATCTGCAGTGCCTTGCAAGTGAACTGTTCAGTTAACTCACCTTTCCACCAGCTACACCAGGAAACATGAACATGGTTGTTCTGCTTACCTAAAATATTTTCATGCCGCAGCAATACAGTGTTGTACAATTCAGTTTCCCTGAACCAGGATTTTTCATCCCTAGAAGAGAAGATCTTCACAGCAACATTTTCTCCTTGCCACTGACCTCTCCACACTTCTCCATAACGGCCCTTTCCTGGTGGGGGAAGAAAACCACAGTTAAAGTTGTCAACTAACAATCTTCACAGGGCAGAAGGACAGGATTAGCCAGTGGGATGGAAACTCAACAGTCATGGCCCCAGCATCACTGATGTAGTTTGATCACCTCTGCTGTACTCCACTGTCCCTTATTTCTTCCCACTTGTTTCAGCTGCAAGCTCTGGGAGTAGGGATCTCTCCTCCTTGCACGCTGGTACAGTGTGCAGAGCGGTCGTACCGGCCTGTGTAACTACTCAACTGCCAGCAACGAAAGCACTGTTGCAGCTTAAGCAACCTAGGCAGCATACCACAAGGTCAATGTACACGGTACAAAAATCCACGAATTCTGAACTTGGGAGGACAGGGAGGATGTATAATGCTGGGCATACAGCCTTTGCATTTCTACTACATCATCAGCCCTTGCAAAAACAATCAGCACAACCAGAGACAAAAAACACAGAATGTCGATTTTAAGAAAACAAACAAACGAAAACAACAACGAAAAACCCCACCCCACAACAAACAAAAAAGGAAAAAACCCACAACAAAACAAGACCCCCCCAAACCCATCCCTGTCCAGTGGAGAACAGGACGCACTGTCTGCCTGCCAAGCTTTTTACCCAAACAGCTCAGAAGAATGTACAAAATTATCAAGTACCCAAGAGCAAAGTAACACCCTGGACAAGGCACACCAGAGAAGTTCTGGTTGCTCCCATTTCATCGCTCCCTGAATACGACAGCCTCAGGCTTCAGGCAATGAATTGTGCTAGATTTGACAACTATAAATATCCAAATTCTTTTTTTCCTACTAGACTCAATCATTATCACGCTTTCCTCACCTCTTCAGTGCCAGAACAGCATCCTGGCTCAATGTCTCTGCCTCAGGGTATCTTTGACACAAATGCTTCCTACAATTACTAAATTCCAATGTAATTCAATTCATAATACATACATATGCTGAAGAAAAGTTCAATGGATCCTTGAAATTAACACCAAAGTCCTGCAAAAAAACTAAAGACCCAGAAGACTACCAGGGAAGGATTACTGGAGAGATTCTCTTTTAGGGGGAAAGAGCAGGAACAGCGTATCATTGCCTGCACGGTCCCAAAGCAACAGTGCAGAGCACGCAAGCTACAGAACATCTGAGTTCACATTCTAATGGCAAAAAAATCACAGGATTATTTTTTTTTCAGTGCCGCTTTACTCGATGCTTCAACTCCAGACCTCAAATCCAGAAGATCCTTTCCTAATTCTAAAGCTTCCTAAATGAACATTTAATGAACAAACGTTCATTACAGCTTGACAGTTTCAAACTTCAAATGGATCTTGCTTTTCTAAAAACATACTTTATTTAGCTTACAAAGTACCCAAACAAACCCAGTTTGTATTTTCTAACATCACCTTACTGAACAAAGCTCTAATTTTTCAGCAATAAAGCAGAGATGAAATTTGCCCTTTTCTTCTGCATATATCTGAAAGGAATTTTTTCACTTCACTTTCCAAAACCAGCTTTAAAAGCTTCATATAATCAGGAAAAACAGTTCATTAGGAGGGGAGACAGAGTTTTCTCTCTGTATTTGCTACCAAGACTTGGCACTAGATGCGAACAGGAATTGTACTTACCTACACACTCCACAAGCGTGATCTGGCGAGCCACCGTCCTCTGCACCAAGAAAGGCAGTCCAGAACCACTTCCAGATGTGCAGGAATGGTCCAACAGATCCTGTTCAAAAGTAAAAGCAGATGTTTACCATCTACGAGAAACTACTTTTTCCCCCACAAAGGATCGGTTAAGTCAAAGCTTACTGGCGTCTCAATGGCTCTGGTGATGCCACTTGGTCACCCAGGAGCAAGACGTGCCATTGCCATCACCATGCAGATGGACAGCAAGCGCTCTTTGCAAGACTTCACCACCTCAAAGCACACCCCATGCGCAGGGGAGCTACAACTCAGGCATAATCACTTTCTGTTGGGAGTTTTACACACAACATAACAATGAACAGCAAACAAATTCTCAGATTTCTTATTCCATCTCTATCTTTTATTTGGCATTACAGTATCACTGTTTAGTAAATAATTTTGTTTAGTAAATAAATGACAATAAATTTACTGCCTGCGAACCTGGAAGCTCATTCTTAGCCTGACAGCTATACTCTAGTGAAATTCAACGCTTTTTCAGCACTTTGTTGTTCTTATGCTCTCTCAGTTCTGTCACCTGTTTCAAAAAGATTAATACCACCTTTTCCCCCTAAATTTTCAGTGTCTTGCAATAACCTGAATCACCTCAGTAAGAAATGAACTTACTTTCTCTGATTTCTCCTATACGCAAGACCTTCACCTCTATAGGGTTAGCATAAAAAAGCGCAGCATTTACTTCTGAACATTCCTGTAGACTTTTCCCATTCCTCACATCACCTGTGGTTTCTTCCTATTAAAGATGAGTGGAAGGGCACAGCAACAGAAATGGGTTTTCACGAATGAAAGCTCAGGTCATGTCCCAGCCCTACCTATCTGTGCTACTGGATACTCTCAAAATCCATTGTAACAAATCCTATGAATAAACGTGCATTAGAAAGAGACATTCAGAAATTTGAACATTTTTATTACTATAAACAGACTAGAAACAGCCACAGTTAAAAGTTTCCAGTTGAAATGCTAAGACAGATAAAACCAACGCGTTCCAGTGACAGTCTGCTTTTTCAGCATCTTTTTGATCTGCGGCCTGCACACAATTGGTGCTCAGCCGACCATTCTGTTTGACGTAATTCGGGGAGGGAAGTCAGCTTTGCTGACAAAACCTGCAGACAGGTGTCTTTTGGGCCCGTGTGAGCCCAGCAGAGAGGTGACAGACCACAGCCCGCGTCCCGGGGCTCACAGCCAGGGACGCCTCGGGGCACCCGCACCGGAGAGGCACCGGCCCACAGGGACGAGCGGGCTGCCTGCGGACACCGCTGCCTCCGCACGGCACAGCCCCAGGACACCTGCGCCGTCCTGCACCAGCAAGTTCTGTTGTTTGGAGCCAGAGAGGCAACACGACCCGTCAGTAAGGGAAACGCATCACTCGCTCGTCAAACGTGTTCCCTCAGTTTTAATGACGCGTTCAAGTCGCTGACCTCGCTGGGGCTGGAGGCTCGCTTCACTGCCTCCCTCTCCCACCCAGCCACCCTGCCTGGCTCAAGGAAGAAATGTGTCCCGTCCCCAAGCAGAGCACCACGCAGCGTCCACGGGGGAACAGACTCACGTGTCTGTGACAGATCTTTTAAACCGTGAGCCTGTGACGGGGCTCAGAGCAGAGAGCCCCAGGAAGAACGGCCACAAGCTCATCTCTGGCACCACAGGGGTTTCTCTGCTAAGCTTCACGTCCCTGCTCCAAATGAGAACTTCTTTAAAAGACAACACCCAAACAATTGCTTGTAAGTCTCCTTCCCTAAAGTGGCTGAACCACACTAAATGAACAGTCCTTCCAAAAAAAAAAAAAAAGTTTTCCATGGCAAGTCTTTCTTAAAAGTTATCATCAGTTTCTGGTATTTTCAGTGCATGGAAACCAGACTTTAAACTGTAAGCTTATAAAAAAGATTCTAATTGAACGTTAAAATCCTATTAGCCTTTTAAAATGCTAATACCCAGCTACTCCGATGGCTAGGACTTCTGTACTAGCTCAAAGCATTAACAACAGCGTATGCTGTATTACTGGACCTTTTTTTCTTTACAAAGGAAATCAGGATAAAAAAGCATAAGCACAATCAACTTTTGAACATTTCCAGCAAACCGCACTACTGGGCTTTAACCAGATCAATGAAATCTCATTTCTCTAACACTTTTAAAGTGAGTGCTCAAGAAAAAGGTAATTTAGGAGTGACAGGAGACTGCTACTTTGCTCTTAATACAAACTGAGAGCTCCTTTTCCTTCCTGCTTGTATCAGAAAGAGGCAAAAACTTATCTGCGGTGACTGTAAAAACAAGATTTGAAGAGGCCGCAGCTCTTTCCATTCCACATTAGGAAGCTTAAGGCTTTAAGTATTTCCTACACTATGGAGATTAATCCTAAATGTAAACTAATCTAATCTAATGTGTAACAAAATCAGTGATTTAAAACACACAATGGAGAAGAAATTCTAGAATTTAAAAAAGACTTACTGTTTAGGTGAACACTTAGAGACAAGGAACTATCAATATTTTTTTTACATCACCAACACTCAAGAGGCACAGCAGGGGCACTGCCACCACAAACCCACCAGGGTCTGATAGCTGCAAACAGAACAGCTCCGAAAGACCAAACCTTTACAGTCAGCAACTCCTGATTTCTTTTAGAAAGAACTTTGATTTACTCTTCTGAGGTTTTATCACTGTTTCCAAGCAGCATTAAATGACTGGAAGTGCAAAAGGTTTGCAAATGGAATGGAAATGGTCTTGCACTGATAAGAGATAAGGGCTGGTAAAAGCTGGAAGTCAATGCTTACAGACAGATAACCAGTGGCACACATGCCCAGTTCACGGTGAACATACCAGAAGGGGCTGTTTTAAAACAGGAACACAGAATCCAGCCTTGTGGGCTAATTAAAGAGCCAAAGACATTTTTTAAAAAAATATTATCGAGTATAGTCTACACAGGGCCAAAGTGAAGCAGAACAGCAGGGCAGCGGTGGAAAGCCGCATTTGTCACCACGCTTGATCCCGCAGTTACGTGAAGTGCCTGGATATTTCAGGCTCTGAGGGAGGCAATTTCCACGGCTCCATCTTACCAAGGAAGCTGGCATTTAAAAGCCAAAACTCTGTTATCCAACTGGCCACCCAAAGGCCCCTCTGGATCAGCATCTTGTCTCTGACCGCACCAAACGCGCTGCCCTTTATCAGGGCACTGCAAGTGGAGCAGCAGACAGAGGGGTGTCAGAGATACGCAAGTGCAGAGGGGCACGGGGGTACGAGGGTGGTGGGACACTAGAAGTGGAGGGAATTAGGAGCAAATACGGGAATACTTCAACATACATGATACTTCCTCTAATGCTCTCACAGCTCCCAGAATAGCTCCCAGAATAGTTCCATTTTTTGAGCTGTCCCACGATCTTTCTTTTTAATAAATTCCCATTTTTCTTCAGCCACTTTTCAACCCTGCAGTGAAAGTACATTGTAGAATCACAGAACCTTTAAGGTTGGAAGAGACCTCCAAGACCATCAAGTCCAACCACTTACGGCAGGAAAGCACCAAAATGAAAATGTTTTCCATCCTCTTGGTGTTGAAGAGATTTTATCTTAGAAATGCAAGGAGAAAACTTCTCTTTGCACTGGTTTCAGAAACAAACACTCAAGCTGCCCCCCCAGCCTTACCTGCTCAGTTGCAACAACGCAAAGCTGCTGGGAACACTTCTCTGGCCCCAAGTGAAAGGGTAACATACACTAAGTCTTTAAAAATGAAACACCTTCCCATGTAATTTTATTTTCAAGAGACGGCATGAACAAGAATTTATCTTAAAAACCAAATTTTAAGTAAGCGGTTTTCATTTCTTAGAATTCCTACCACTCTTCTGCCAGCAAAGTTTCATTAATCTCCTAGTCATCCAAGAGCACTTCTGCTAAGACCACGGGAGTTAGTGGAAGTTTTTAAAAGTTAAAAATACCTGTGTTTCCTTCTGCCCCTAGCATGATATCTTTTCCAGCCTTCCAGGCTGTCTTTCGTGTATCAGAGATGCAGCACATTTCTACACCTCCCATACACGTCGGGCTACCCAGCAGTGAGCCACACTCTGTTCTGCTGTTTAGACATTGCTTCTAGGAAGATAACAGATCACAGTTCATAGCAATTCTCCAGGCCACAGGAACTACACCGTAACAGCTCTTTATTAGTTACATCCCGTTTGAACTACGGCTTTGTGAGCACAGGAACGTCACCGCAGACGTCCTGGCAGCAAAAGGTCCTGTTACTGATGTGGCCATGTCTGGAGGGTACGAGGAAGGAGCCTGGAAGTGAAGAAAGCTCACACAAATTTTTTACCGTGCACACAGGTTACTTACTGCCAACGTGCTGTCCCCAACATTTGATGCAATGAGCCCCTCAATTGTGCCGTACTCTGCATCTCTAGAATTGAGCCTCTCCATATGGTTTTTCTGTATTCTCCTGATGATCAGCACCGCTACTGCAGAAAAAACTATCAACACTATCACAGGAGCCAGTATAACAATGATTAGTGTTTCCATGCTGTAACCTGCAGCTTCTCCTTGGAAGGTTTGCCCTTGGAAAGGAGAGGGGAAAAAAAAAGGGGGCGGGGAGGGAAAAAAATTTTAGAATTCCTAAATCCGGTATTTTTAAAACCAGCAGCAACGACATCAACATTTACCTGTGCAGCCAGGCAGTCTGAAAGACAGGCCCTACCGCAGCCAGTGTGCCCTTACACGAGGATGCTACCACAGCGACGCCCTGCAGAGCTGTCGGAACAGCCCCGTCCCCGCAGAACAAACCCCACCGTGTCTGTCCAGCTCCCTCCCAGGCAGGAACTCCATCCTGACCCTGACTGCACACTTGGATCCCCACCGTTCATCCAGCAATACAGATCACTCAGCCTGGGGACATCGGAGCTGTGCCAGGGTGGGGAACAGAGCTGGAAGGGCCTCACTGCCACAATCAAACCCTTGCTTCCACTAGCACAGAAGCCACCTCACTCCCGCCACACCAGATCAAAGCCGAGCCATTTCTCTTTCTCAGATGTCACTATTTATCATCTCACCTTTGGAAGAGGGCAGCTGTGCAGTGATATTCATGTTGCACAGGTATCCTTGGCAGCACTCAACAGCTTGGTCAGGAGACGGAGGCGTTTTGCACGTCATTTTCCCTTGTTCATAGACTTGGAAGCAGCCTTTCTGGTAAACCTTAGCACCATCATTAATGCTCAGGGAAGCAAAGCATTGCTGGCCTTGGCATCGATCGCCATTCCCACAGGACATGCCTTCACATACGCATTCGTAGTGGACCATGTTTAGCTTCAGGTCATCATCTGCAAAAGGGGAAAGGTGAGGAACACACACCGTTGTACTCTTCAGTTACACAGAGATAACAGAATCATTAGACAGCAAAACCTTCTATTTAAGGAAGAAAGGCTACTTGCAGCTAGTGCTAAAGAACCACCAAGGAGAAGCTAAGGATACTAATTTAGTCTTTTCAGCGAGGCAAAGATACGAGCTTGCACCATCAAAGAAATACCAGTCCTATCTGCCCACTGCAAGCACTCACATTTCCAGCGCTCAGCGACATTTTACATCTCCTCTCGCACACACGCTGCTGCGGGTGCACCGCACGAGAGGTCATCTACACAGGGACACTCAGCAGAGGAAAAGCCTAACAGTGAAGATTCAAAACAGACTGGTAACCCACATTGTATTTCTCTACGGAAAGGGTTATTCTCAAGCATTCCAGAAATGACTAACTCAATCAAATTAAGGCCATTTCAATTTGCAGTAGACACAGCTACACAGCACTTAGCGGGTTTAGCTCGCTCGCCTGCAGAGTCGGTCTGGACCAACCCTCCCAGGAAGACAAGCCTTCAGGGAGCACACGGCGAGTCTGAGTAACAAGAGACAAAAAGTGAAG
>JAAGAY010147055.1:0-95795 GCA_011801015.1 Ardeotis arabs | reverse complement strand
TGTTTTTCTTTTCTGGTTTTTTTTTTTTTGTTTACCAATTCTCTCCCTATTCTCTCAGAGAGTGGGGGGAGTGGGAGAGAGACTGCTTAGTCTGGTCCCGGTTGGGGCTGAACTACGACAGAAGGGAGGAGAAATAGCTGCTTTTCAGTATGTAGGAGGAGGTTACTGAGAAGATGAAACCAGCCTCTTTATGGTGGTGTACAATAGGAGAATGAGACACAATGGTCATATATCAAAAAGGGAGGTTCTGACTGGAAGTGAAGAGAAAAGATTCATTATCACAATAAGAAAGCATTGGAACAGGTTACCTAGAAAGGTGATGGAGAGTTTGTCTTTTGATAATTTCGGGACAAATCCTTGAACTAAATGGTATGACACCAGTGTTGACTGTGTGTTGAGTACAGGCTCAACTAGAGGGCTTCCTCAGATTCTATGATTCTTTTATAGGGTCAAGTATTATCTTTTTTTTTTTTTTAACATATCAAATATCAGTGATAGAGTTGGTATCTGTAAAAAATAAACCAAATAAAAAATACTACCACATGTGGAACAGATTCTCTCCCTCCTCCATTTTGTCAGCATACTAACAAAGTATTTGATCACTCTTCAGTTACAGTCTTTTGCTGCTTTCAATTGCCTTACGCAATCAGAAGATGTTTGTAGTAACTAAAGTTTCAACCCTGCAGCTAGCCAGTTTGGAAGACCTAAGTGATTTCAAATAATGGCATTTTTATTCCAATGGTATTTTTATCTTTTGGTAGGCATATTTTTAAAACTTCTTGGGGAAAAAAGAGAAAAAAAAAAAGAAAAAGTTGTGTTGTTCATCTTACCAAGTAAACATTGGAAACTGTGACAACACAAGTAAAAATCCATTTTAAACTGTCAAAAGAGAACAGCTGTAAATGCTATCATTTCTCAGCTTCATTTCTTCTTCAAACTGGAAAGTACATTGTGAATGAATAACAAAACTAAGAAGGAAATGGCTGAGGCATCTGGAAGCCAGCACTGAATGTTGAATTATTTCTTTGATTCCTCTGTGGATTTTTAATGTGATGCTGAACAAATCATTTCAATGCAACTGCTCACAGGTGATCATTAAATGTGCATGTCTCATTCCCTGGTGCTTACACTGAAAATCGAGGTTCCCACCAGCAAAACCACTAAGTATTTGTAACTTTGAATGAGGAATGTGCTTGGAAAATATTGCATAGTATTAGAATGCTAATGCTCAGAAACAAACAAATAAACAAACAACCCCCCTCACCCCCTCCACCTCCAAACAAACAAATTTTAAACCCCAAACAAACAAAAGACACAACAGTAAATCAGGGGCTAGGATATCACATATCAAGACCCTAGAATTTTGTCTTCATCACTCTACTTCAACATTTTCTGTTTAATACGAAGATCATTCTCTTCCTCTGTGTGTAATTGTGGTGGGATGAGCTTGGTTAGCCACCAGGTGACCATCAAGTTGCTCTATCACTTCTTCTCAATTGGATAGGAGGAAGAAAATATGATGAAAGACTTGTGGGTTGACATAAGGACAGAGAGATCACTTACCAGTTACTGTCATGGGCAAAATAGAGTTGACTTGGGGAAATTAATTTATCATCAATCAAATTAGAGTAGGATAATGAGAAGTAAGAACAAATCTAAAAAACACCTTCCCCTCACATCTCCCTTCTTCCCAGGCTCAACTTCACTTCTGAATTTTCTGGCTCCTCCCCCGAGCATTGCAGCAGGACGGATAATGGGGGTTGCAGTCAGTTTATCACATATTGTCTCTGCTACTCCTTCTTCCTTGCACTCTTCCCCTGCTCCAGCATGGGATTCCACCCACGGGAGACAGTCCTTCTCTAACTTCTTTGATGTGGGTCCTTCCTATGGGCTGCAGTTCTTTGCGAACTGCTCCAGCATGGGTCTTTTCCACAGGGTGCAGTTCTTCAGGAATAGTCACGAGTCCTGCCAGAACACCTTCTCCAGCACTGGCTCCTTTCCAAGTTTCACAATTCCTGCCATGAATCTGCTCTAGGACAAGCTCCCCATGGGATCACATCTTCCTTTAGGGCACATCCACCCAGCCCAACAGGGAGTCCTCCACAGGCTGCAAATGGATATCTGTTCCACCAAGGACCTCTATGGGCTGCAGCAGGATAGGCTGTGGCATCATGGTCTTCACCACAGGATGCAGGGGAATCTCTGCTCTGACACCTGGAGCACCTTCTGCTCCTATTTCTTCACCGACTTTGGTATCTGCAGAATTGTTTTGCTCGCATACTCTCACTCTTCTCTCCTGGCTGCTGTTGTGCAGCAGCTTTTACACTTTCTTAAATATGTTATCACAGAGGTGCTACCAACATCATTGATTGGCTGAGGTTGACCAGAAGTGGGTCCAGTTTGGAGCCAACTGGAACTGGCTCTGTTGGGTATGGAGGAAGCTTCTCCTATCTTCTCACAGAAGCCACCCTTGCAGCCCCTATGCTGGCAAAACTTTGCCATGTAAACCTAATACAATAATATGAATATAATTCTGTCTAGTAGGTATATTGTGAAGAAAAACTCATTGATATTTATGAAGGACTTGTATATATTAAGAAGTGCCACAGAAAAGCTTATGAGGAACTTAAACTCTTCTTTGAATACGTATTTACTAAATAATTTTTACATATTAAAAAAACCTGGGGGGTCACATGTAGAACAACAATGAAGGAGGAGTATAGAATGATTTATAGTATTAAGTCATGCAATTAAATACTTTGCCGTTTATATATAGACACAAATAAAATTAACTTTAACTTGAGCCTTATTTTTCCTTTGTTTTCCATATATTTGATGCATATTTAAGCACTTATAGTAACTGTCTCTAGGAAAGTTCAGCCTAACTCCTTTCATCGGGTGAAATGTTACTGCATTAATTCTCATGTGCAAGGAAAATTCTCTTAGTTTAGCATTTTGATTAAATTTTTGTTTTCTCTTGGAAGACTAGTGTACTGCATTCCATCTCATATGGAACGTCAAATCATACACTTTGTTTGCTCCCTTTGTTCATCTAATTGATGCCTCTGTTAAGGAAGGCCACTAGTTAGCTTGACATTAGCTGCAGTTCAGTAATCTGTGCTTAAATTAAAGCTCCAGTTCTTGCTTTCTTACTCTTGTTGATTGGTGCTTTTCTTGATAAGTACTGATGGTACTTTTGAAACAACAGGTTTCTTTATGTAGTAAAATTACATAGAACACAAACAAGAAAGATTAAGTCAGTGAATTACTGTTGTGGTTTTATTTAGTGAGGGGGGCGCCTAAGGTGGTAGCTTCTGTAGGAAACTGCTAGAAGTTGCTCCCCTTTGTTCAGTGGACTTGGCCAGGCCTAGGGCAGACCTGCTGCTGGCCAAGGCCAAGCCAATTGGTAGCAGAATGTTCTGTGATAACTTATTTAAGAAGGGGAAAACAGGAAAAAAAAAAGAAGAGAAGATGTGAAGAAGCTGAGCAGGGGCAGAGAGGCAGAGGCGCAGAGGGGGAGGTGCGGGCCTCGTGGGCTTTGCAGGCCTCACCCTCTGGCCTCTCGCTGGGGGGCCAAGTGGGCCCGGCCTGGCTGCAAGAGGTGGAGAGGAAAAGAGATGTGAATGAGACGTAAAAAGATTCTGAGAGGCGTCTGCCAGCCTGTTGTGAAGAATTTTTCTTGTGAGAGGAACAGCTGCATACACCAAGGTCAGTGAAGAAGGAGGGGGAGGAGTAATGTGGCTCCTGGCCAAGATTCCCCTGCAGCCTGTGGTGATGACCATGGTGAAGCAGGTTGTCCCCCTGCAGTTCCATGGAGGAGCAGATATCCACCTGGAGCCCGTGGAGGACCCCACACTGGGGCAGGCAGATGCCTGAAGGAGGCTGTGGCCTGTGGAGGGCCCGCTGGGGCAGCTGTTCTGGAGAGACTGCATCCCGTGGAAGAGATGACCCACGCTGGAGCAGTTTCACGAAGGACTGTGGCCCATGGGTGGGACCACACGCTGGAGCAGGGGAGGAATGTGAGGAGTTCTTCCCCCAACTATGAAGCAGCGGCGTAAAACAACATGTGATGAACTGACCGCAGCCCCCATTCCCTTTTCCCCCTGTGCCACTTGGGGGGCGCTGGGAGGGGAGGTAGTAGAGATAATGTTAAGCTCGGGAAGAGGAGAAGGGGTGGGGAGAGGTTATCTCATTCTCTGTCTCATTGTCCTGCTGTTTTTAGTAATAAATGAATAGTTTTCCCCAAGTCGAATCTGTTTTACCCGTAACGGTAACTTTAAGGATTTTCTCCCTGTCCTTATCTCAAACCTCGCACCATTTTTCTTATATTATCTCCCCCTATTCTCTCGGATGGTGGGGGGAGTGAGAGAGAAACTGCGTAGTCTGGTCCCGATTAGGGCTGAACTATGACAATTACTCTCCCTCTATGCCACTAAGCAAGTAGCAGCAGTAAATTATGTTTTTATGTCTGAAGTTGGTAATAGAAGCAGAACTGGGATAGGTGAAGCTCAAATCACAGCTGCAGCAATTCCACACTCCTTTCTACTTCATGTTGTGAAATAGTACTAGTAGCATTTGAAAGTCCATTCTCTCTATTGTTTCTTTACCCTTAGTTGTTCAATGTTGGAGGGCTTATATACTCCCACTTCCATAACCTGACTTCCACGGAAAGAAAGGGTGTACAGACCCCAACTAGCTCATAAGTGACTGTAAACTGCATTATCTGGATAACTGTAAGCTCTCCAACATGTAATTGAACTGATGACTGTATTTGCTTACACCTGTGTCACAGTTTAACTCCAGCTGGCAACTAAGCTCCACACAGCCTCTTGCTCACTTCCCATCCCCCCTGGCCCCCTCTGGTGTGACGGGGGAGAGAATTAGAAGAGTAAAAGTGAGAAAACTTGTGGGTTGAGATAAAGACAGTTTAATAAGTAAAGCAAAAGTCAAGCACACAAGCAAAGCAAATCCAGGAATTCATTCACTACTTCCCCTGAGCAGGCAAATATTCAGCTATTTCCAGGAAAGCAGGGTTCCATCAAGTGTAACAGTTAATTGGGAAGACAAACACCATAACTCCAAACATCCTTCCTTCATTCTTCTTCCCTTAGCTTTATATGCTGAGCTTGACATTATATGGTGTGGAATATCTTTTTGGTCAGTTGGGGTTAGCTGTCCTGGCTGTGTCCCCTCCCAACTTCTTGTGTACCACTAGGCTGTTCACTGGTGGGATGTTGTGAGAGGCAGAAAAAGCATTGACTCTGTGTAAGAACTGCTCAGCAGTAGTTAAAAACATCCCTGTATTATCAATACTATTTTGAGCACAAATCCGAAACACAGCCACATACTAGCTACCATGAAGAACATTAACTCTATCCCAGCCAAAACCAACATAACCTGGCAGGTAAGTGAAGAAATAATAATTGTGTTCCATAGTAACTTGTCCTTTGCCAACAAATTTCTAAGCCTTACCAGTCTGTTGGGGTTGTGGGAAAAATTGTTGCTCAACTATAGAACATGCTATGATGTTTGCTATGTGAACTGGTTCAGCCTTCACCAATACACTTCTGTGTTGTATTTTTAGAGTATGTAGCTTTTTGCAGCTCTTGCTGTTTATATGCAAACAAACCAAGGGAGGGGAAAATTGTCTTGTGAGGGCAAAACAGCCAAGAAAAAACAGAGCATGTCAAGGGGAAAAAAATTAATCTGAACTGCAAATACTGACTGAAGTCAGTATTGATATTACAGCAAAGATGTTCAATTAAGCAACAAAGTGTTTGGTTACAATTATCTCTCTAATCTTGCTTGCTAAAATTATAGAACAGTTATACAGAATTAAAGTGCTTGGTTAAATGTCAGCATATTAAGAAAATGTATTGATTCATATGCAATAAGAACTTATTCATGCTATTGGTGCAAAATTTGTTTTCATATACAGACACTGTTTTATTTGTGTGAATACCACATTTACTTTGTTTTTAAATCATTCACCTTTTAAATATGCTGGGAATCTGAATAGATATATAGGAAGTGCATTTAAAATAAAAAAAAAAAAAACAAACCTCCCTAAACCACTAAAATCAGTGTGTTAATTACCAGTTTATTCCTGAAGTAAAATCTAAAGAATGTAAAAACTGTCAGACTGAATTGAGACTGTGATCCATTTGGTCTAGTATCCAGTCGCTGACTTTAATGGTAATAGCCACAATATTAATTTATACACTAATTTGCAACAGGAAAATTTTCTTCTAACTCCATTAGTTGGATTTATGTCATGGGCATATTTAAAGAAAAACAATAATTATTATAGTCTTTGTTAAATTCTGAGAAATCTAGATATACCCCTCAACAACACTGATTGCTAGCTGATGAGGTGCAGAAATGCTGTCCCAATACACCTCAACAGAGAGAAGGTACCCATACCAACGGGGCTGCACCTGACACAGGCACCCTGCTCCTCCCAAAACAGGGTTCAGGGTAGCAGTAAGTTGTGATCACACCTCCAAACCCAGTAACCCTGAGGACGACTGATACTGGTGACCTTCATGTCCAGAGGAAGAGCAGAAGGGTGATTTCAGCACTAGAGTAAAGTGGTAGATACTCAGAAATATAAGTGGAGGAGGCTGTATAATTTTTATCTGTATTACTACAAAATATGTTCTGTATTCATTAGATAATGTGAACCTCTAGCACATTAATTTGACTAACATTTGGGTCTTAGTTCTAAACATATATATAGTGTGTTCATTTTCCTGGTAACAAGATTTTTGAGTGTATAAATTGTTTCTTTTTGTGATGCTTAGCTTTTTAATCCCCACTAAGTGAACCTCTGTCCTGGTTTCGGCTGCGATGGAGCTAATTTTCTTCTCAGTAACTGCTGTGTTTTGGATTTAGTATGAGATTTACTAGGTGAAGAAAATTGATAATACAGTAATGTTATTAGTTGTTGCTAGAGAGACCAAGGACATTTTCCAGCTTCCCCAGTTTCACTACTGTGCAGGTGCAGGAATCTGGGAGGTGTATAACCAGTATAGTTGACCCAAACTGGCCAAACAGAGTATTCCATGTCATAGAGGTCATGCTCAGGATATTAAGTAGGGGCTGGCTAGTGGGCAGGGCTCTCTTGCTCCTTTGTTTGCTGCTCAGGATCATTTTTCAGTTTTGTTTCCATGATCACTGCTTGGGAGAGGCTGTACTGGTCATTGAATTGTCAGGTGGTGATAAATTGTTTGTCACTCATTTTATATACTTTAGTATCCCTATATTTTTTTTTTGTATTATTATCACCTTCTTTTACTATCCTAGTAAACTGTCTTTGTCTCAACCCAGGAGTTTTATTTTCTTCCAGGTTCTCTCCCCCGACCCATTCGGGAGGGGGAGCGAGTGGCTGCATGGTATTCCATTGCTGATTGGGGTTAAACCATGACTGCCTCCTTCTCACACAGTGAATAGAAAAAAAAAATATATAAATACTTTTCCCTTAATTCCTATGTGTCTTTGTAGAAACAGTCCCTGTATATTTGCACTTACTGCCTTGACCTTCCCATTTAGCAATTATATATATATATATATATATATATATATATATATTTAGTTGTGTTAATCAGAAAAGATTCGTGCTGGTCTACATCAGGGAAAGATTAGGAGAAGATCTCAAGGGACATTTCCTCCTTTCCCACTGTGCCATGTTAAACGATATAACTAACTATAAAGCTATGCAACTTGTCTTTGCACTTGAATCATAGCTGTTATATGCCTTCTGAGGATTTCTGCCACACATAAACTGCACCACCAGACTGAGGCAATGTTCTCTGTTCACTAACTATTGGTTCCTCTGGGAAGTTGGCAAGGGAATTACTGCAGTAAGGATACAGCTTTTCTAGCTTACCAAACTGCACATTTAAAGGAGTGATTCAGCAGGAAGCACAGAGGGACACATTCCATCACCTCAGTCTAAGTCTGTGTCTATTACAAATAATCTATATTACACCTAAGAAACTGTTGATCACATCTTCCACGTCCCCACAGAGCACCTGAGATCTAATGTTTCTTCTTGGATTCTGGTACTGTTCCTGGACGCAGTTAGACCAGGACTGCCTAGCCTGTTGATTTCTCCTCTGCACTCTTCTACCACAGCAGTCATTCTTTGCAAGCTCTTTCCAATCTGCTAGGGGCTCTGCAGGATTTATGACTTCTTTCTGGTAACAGACCTCATGGTGTCTGCCACAGATGATCTGTGACAGATCATCCCTAAGATAATGCCTTCAGTTTCACACAAGCTATTGTGAGAGAAAAATCTAGACTCAGTGCAAGAGTTCAAATAATACTGACAAGTTGTCATGTGAGTTGTAAGGGCACTGTCCCATGTAGCTACCTGTAGTAAAGTCTACCAAAAGATTAAAAAAAAAAAAAAATCAAAATCTCCTGTGGCTTTGCTATTGATCATTTTCACATGTGGTTAATTTGCCTTCATTTTCTCACTACCTGACACCTATAAAACTAGCTGAGCTTGAATGTTACATTCAATTATCCAGAACTCTTCATAAAAATACAGTGCTTGTTCTCCCGGAGTTTCTGGTGTGATGAATGTACTTTGGAGGGCCTTTGAAACTGCTATAGAAAATTCTCTTTAAGTATAGCCTTTTCCATTTGTCTTTGTCTGGTAATCTTCCCTTTGCTTACGGTCAGTGCTGCAGACCATATTACTCAGTTCTCCTGCTGTTCTCATTTGAGGGATAAATAAATTATGCCTTTTCCCTGAATCAAGGGAATCGTCAGCAAAAGGTTACCTGGTTACATTTTTGTTTCTAGCATAAGTACATGGTGAGAAACAGAATTTAAGATACAAAAGCAGGAGACGGAACAGATTATTAGAATAATCTGATCAGTTATTCCTCAGGTATAAAATGTTCACATGTATACAGTTCACAAAAGTGCACAGGCAGTAGGAAACTGGGATTTCAGAGTATGTGCCTGTGTCAGTTTATATCCATCATACTAGCTCTGCTTCATAATTTGCTATCTCTTTTTTATGCAATCTAATTAATATAGAATTTCACAAAATCATAGAACAGTTGAGATTGGAAGGTACCTGTGGAGATCATCTTTTTAAACCCCCCCTGCTGCTCAAAGTAGGGTCTAGCTCCAGCAGGCTAATCAGTACTTTTCCAGTCAGGTTTTGAGTATCTCCAAGGATGGAGAAACCACAGCCTCTCTGGGCAGCCTGTGCCAGTGTTTGATCAACATCACAACAAAAAAAAAAAAAAGTTTTCTGATGTTTAAATATAATTTATTGTATTTCAGTTAGGCCTATTGTCCCTTGTCCTTTCACTGAGAAGAATCTGGCCCTAGATACTTAACAGATATTGTTCAAACTTACTTAGGACAAACAGCTGTTGAAACATTTGGATAATCCAGTAACTTTTCCCACAGAGACTAACAACTGAGTAACAATTGGCGTGAAAAGTAACAGAGGGAAATCAAGTATATTCAAAGATTTGAATTGGATTATACTTCTCCCTCTAAATACAACCTTCTTCTTTCTTCAGTGAGCCAAGAGGGGAGAAATGGTTAGCAAACAATGTTACAGCCACTTATATTTACTAAAACATCAGGCAATCTTACAAGGTATTGGTATGTTTCAAAGATACAAAATAAAAATTTTGATCTGTGCAGTGGCATATGATCACAATGACACTCGTTAGAGATTAGTCTCTGAGGCACTTCTGTATTTAAACAGAGATCTCTCTAAATGGACTGGAGAGTTTAATAATAAAACCTTTGACACTGACTTGCTCACTGAACTGCTTAAGCTAAAGTGAGCTTTTTTTCTCATCAACCTTTCTTTTAGGACAAGTCATTGCTGAAAATACAGTGAAATCTTTTATCTTTTTTTTTTAATATTAAAGTGTTAGCTACTAGGTTGAAATTGGGCTTTATTAAATACATTACTCTTTCTCCATGAACGAAAACAAGGTAATACTATGACTGACTTTGCCTAGATATTTTCACTCCCTAAACAAAATGTATTTACAGCAAGATCAGCCATTAATACATATTATTTTTCTCTCTATAAAATTGCTACTGATATAAAAAGAGACTTGGTTTTGACTTTGATGTAGTGAGGCAAGGTCAACAGTATCATTCAATATCCTCCTCACCCAAAAGGTTGCTGTGATTAGACACATAGTAGGAAAGATTGTATGATCGTTCTGATAAAATTCTATAGCACCCAGTATCTATCTGTGTAGCTCTATAAAAAAAACCCAAAAAACCAACAAAAAAGGGCATATTTGTGAATATGCTTGTAGGCTTGAACATAAGGAAAGAACAGAGACAGCCATAGCCTGTAGCACAACTTGCTCAGTTAGTCGCCTAAGCACAACATACTACTTACCCCTAATTTTTTTAAAGTGATGAACACCAACATCATGTAGCCTCCTTCATCCTGACATTGAAGAAAATTTTGGATTTGTTATGTACTCATTGCAGGGTTCTCCCCAGCTGGTGAAAGTCACTGGAGAATAGAGGTACTCTACACAAGTAAAGGTCCTTTGAGAAAACTTGACTGCCAAGTGCTTCAAAGAAATCTAGTTTGGCCCAGAGATGATATTGGCAATTTTGACAGTCCAATTTTTCACTAAGGATCCTAACACTAGAGACTATTTTTGGAAGTCATGGTCATATTTTAGATAGTTTGCAAAAATTGACAGTCATCAAAAAGAGCACTGAAAAGAAAAAAAAATCCAAATCTGAGCTGTCTTAAGTTGTATGAAGAAGAGTGACATTATTGCAATAAGTGCCACTGCAGCCGTGCAATGAAGTCTGGATTCAAGTCCATGAAATTGTAGCTACAATTTGTCTACAACAGTAGCGATCCTTCCAATAACCTCAGTAGAGTGCAATAAATCAACTACACTCAAGCATCTAGTATATTTACAAAGAGACAATGGTCCAAATTAGAAGCAATGTTAAATTGTTCCGACACAGAGCTGGGATTTTTCTTCCTTTAATGCTAATTGCTTTTAACTGAAACAAATAAAAAATATCAAGTTATTAAAAATGTGCTCTTTGTTGCTTCTACTTATGGTCTAATAATTCCAGTGCTGTAATAAGAAAATGAACAGGAAGATAACATATGCCACTGATCTTTTTTGACCATTAATGTTATTGTAAAAAGTAACAAATGTTTGTTACTTTGTTATTGAACAAGTAACAAACACTATCTGCTTCACTGAGTATATGTGACAAGGCAGGGCCTCCCAGTGCCCCTAGTTCTGGGACAGGGTTTAGAATACATCACAACTGGAAAGAAAGCATTTCCCAATAGCCAAATTAGATGACTTTCTACTGCCCTCCTTCACATTTCCTGCTGGTTACCATAGGTGCAAGGCTTTTGTCAGTACTTCAGATCTGTTAAAAGGCACATCCATCTGAGCATTCTAGGAGGTAAGTGGATGATTATTGTGCTTGACATTGACATTGCAGAGTGATCTTGGTACTCTTAGGTTTTTGATTTTATAATTCCAGTTGATTTAAGGATATAAATTGCTCTCAAAGGTGTGCTGTAAGTTCAGTCTATGTTAAAAAAAAAAAAAAAAATAGGAGGCAAGTCTGGAAAATGTATTTTTACCTTTAAGTTGTTTGGAAATAAGGAAAATTTGAAAAGATGCATAGGCTTATTCGTAATACGCCCTTAAAGAAGTTGGCTTCTAGCTGTGCTAAGCTTTTATTATTTAAGAGTATAGTTAGCTGTTACCTGAGATTACCCTACCAAGAAGTATTTTAAAGTTTTGTGGTTTGGAGTACCCTTTGACATGCAATAAGATTCGTAGGTCTGTAGCATAAACAGCTTAGAAGTTGTTGTTTCAAAATCACTTTTCCCTTGCTACTCCACTGTTTTTTTTTTTTATTCCCAGAGCTCCTATTTTTGAAACTCCTTTTCTTACAGGAAGTAGCTTACTCTGATTACAGATTCTATGAATCACACTTGTGGATTAGAGACGGTATATCATTACAAAAAAAAGCCCTAAATTGCAGTATACTGGAGGTCTGTAATTTCTTACTTGGTGCCAGTTTAATAACAGCTCATCTGCAGAATTACTTTTTCATTTAATGCACCTGAAGCTTCCCATTGTTTACTCTGCTTTAGACTTCTTCTGTACCCTTCAAAAGAGATCACTTAAGATACATACCTCAGCTGAGCACTGTTTCTCCCACTTTATTGAGTCTTTGTAAGTTTGCTAAGTCCTGTATTGTGAAATAAAATTGTTTTAAAGGTATTTACCTGTTTTCTTACATTCAATAGTTTAGTAAATATATAGCCAAAAAGTTTGCTAAAAATGCATTGTAAAAACATTCTGAGTATTTTTATTTAGCAAAATAAGTAAACTCAGTATCATAGACTAACCAGATAATGAACTAACCTACAGAAGTTCTTCCCTTCAATTTACGAGTTGTTTTTAAAGCCATAGTGTTAAACTGTTCCCATATAATTCATAGCATGATATTTCCTATTCTCCCCTCATCTTTTTGGAGGAGGCAGGCAGGCAGAAATAGGAGCAAATACAACCCATCTTTCAGTAGAACAGACTATGAATGAAGTAGCAGAAACTGAAATACAAAGATTTTAGTACACCATCAGTCAGGGAGCAGCAAGAACAGGGCTGCTTCCTGCAGGATAAGGAGGATCACGCAGCCAGCAGCAGTCTTGCCAACCGGAGCCCAGTCCCACAAGTACCCAAGCAAGGCAAATAGAACAGGCCTAGAGATTGCTGTCAGGTCTAAGAAGTAGCCCAGATCATAAAATAACATCAAGATGATGAGGAAAGTTCAAATTGGAAAGTCAACCTGCAGATCACAGTTAGGCTCAGGTCCAGCGATCATTGCGCAAGTTCCCAGTAATAAGGGCTAAGGTCAAGCTCTGTCAAGGCAGACAATTCTATTGGTTGAAAATAATGCTGTCAGATCCAAGTTAGACTGCAGGTGGAGGTCCAGATCAAAGGATTCTATGGCTGTTCCTCAGATAGGAAATAAAGCCCTTGGGTTGAGCTCTTGGGCCCATGGGTGTGGGTGAAGGCCTCAGGTGAAGCTGGTCAAGACCATTAGGGCCTATTATTTCATGCAGAGACTTAACAACATCTATATTTATTTCAATTTGTACGTTTATTTCCAACCAATGGAATAATTTCATCATAATTACCTTTTAAGTTGCAAATCAGATCATGCGAGTTGTGAGTGGTCACGCTTTGTCTGAGAGGGAGATTAGCAGCGATTCCTGAGACAATGAAATAACCCACCTGGGTCTTGCATATAGTTAAGTAAAAGATTACACAAGGATTTGGCAACTGGCAGTTTAGAAATACTGCCCTAGCATCTTTTGTACGTAATAGTTGAAAGACAGATAAAGAGGATTTGATACCTGTTTCACATACACGCTGTTCCACCTCTGAAAAACTATAATTGACAGTAATCACAGCAACAAAACTGATAAGGCATGTTTGAATGAACAAATGATGAAATAGCGCTTTTTTTTTTTAATTTAGAGTTTCAATAAAGGAAGCTTAATACTGTAAACAAGTATATTCAATTCGATTCTAAAAAAAAATCAGGTGCATGAAATAGCTGAAATGGACATATTTGTAACAAAAGCAAAATACTACTTTTTTTTTTTATACTATTAAGAAATTATGTTCAACATTGTGTGGCTGATGTCATTAAAGTAACCTTCAGGAGAAGTGGGGATAATATCTTTTCAGATCTATTGTATGGCCTATACCTTCAATATCTTTTTTAAGCACTTGCTGGTTCTGCTGAACTGTTTTCCACAGCATGTGTTATTGGGACACAGGAAGAACAGATGCAAAGCAGGTATTATGTTGTGACTTGACTCATGGCTGCAAACCACTCAAAATGCAAGAACAGCACACCCTGGGAATCTATAGATGAAGAAGGATTTCTAGAATCCCTCTTTGCTTATCTGAAGCAATACAGTTTTCCTTTTACTACTAGGAGTTTGCATACTGATCTCCATAAGCAAGCAATTTAGTGGCTGTTGCAGTGTGAGACAGTCTTAGAGTGAATTAAATGCTTTGATATTTATCTCATACCTTTGCCTCTTAAGGATTTATAAAGCAGATAGAGTACTTCCTTTCTCTATGTGACTTTTACAGTAGCACATACACGTTTCTGGAAACAGAACTGAAACATACTGCTATTAACCTCCAAAATGATTCTTGCTCAGTTTTAGAATCTAAATCCCACCTGTTTCTTCCCAATGATTTTCTGTGAGTTATGATCATATTTAATAAAAAATTCATCGTATTTCTGTGTTCAAACCTGGCTTCAACCCTACATCTTCTAGTCGGTATGAGTTCAAAGCTGAGAAGAAAAGTAAAGCTCAGTATCTCAGTTCCTAGACTACTGTTACATTCACCTAACATATCAGGTTTTTGAAGTGTTTAAAATAAGAGAGAAAGATAGTTATCTATATCCAAGTGTATCAGTTAGGTAACTTGAGTTGTAAGAAGGGATTTTGAGCCACTTCTCAACTGGCATAAGCTGGGCTTATTTAAAGAAGCACAGAGAAATGTGCCTCATAATGGTGTCAGCAACAAATGTTAAGAGGGATCTGATGGGTTGACCCTGGCCAGCAACTAAGAATTCACCCAGTTGCTCACCTCCTCCCCTTCTCCCTTCCCTCTAGCAGGACAAGGGAGAGAACTGGAATAGCAAAGGCATTCTTTATTTCATGGGTCAAGATAAAGACAATTTAATAAGTGAAGGAAAGAGAATGGAAGAAAAAAAAAAGTGATGCAAAGGCAATTGTTCACCACCTCCCACAAGCAGACTGATGCTCAACCAGTACTCAAGCAAGAACTACCTGCGACAGACCAAACTCCAAGTTTCAACTTCTGAGCATGATGTTATGTGTCGTGAAATACGTCTTGGGTCAATTTGTGTCAGCTGACCCAGCTGTATACCCTCTGAACCTCTTCCCCACACTTAGCCTGCTCACTGTCAGGGGCAGAGTGAAAAACAGGAAGTCTTGACATTGTTCAGCAATAGATAAAACATTGGTGTATTATCAACATTGTTTTAATCTCAAATCCAAAACACAGCACCATACAAGCATAAAGAAAATTAACTCCTTTCCAGTCAGACCCAGTACAGAGGACTAGAAATTTTAGGTTCAGGGCACAGACTTCTCTTTTTTAAATATATATAATATAATATTATGCATTATTTATACACATAGTAATAATGAAGTATCAGCTAAGTATTATTAGTCACCCATCTCAAGAAAAAAAATAACACTGCAGAAGTTGAGGGCGCTTAGGTATAAGTAATGGGAACAATCAAAGGTACAGAGAAACTCCTATATTAAGACAAACTGAAGAAGTTGTCAGTGTTTATGTTACCAAAAAAAAAAACCCCAAACAAACCAAAATCAGAGAACATATGAGAAGCCTACAAATTAGTGACTAGTTCAGAGAAAATAGATTGTGAACTTCTTGTCTTCTGACGTATAAACAAGGAAACATTCACTAAAACTGAAGACTGAGAATTTTAAAGCCAATCAGAAGTTAGTACTGAAGAGTTTATTCTAGAATACTTTGCAACAGAAGTTCCAAAGGCTGAGAATCTAAATTTCAAGAAAAAAAAAAAAATCCTAACTATTGTTTCTAGTTCCTATAAATCATTATAATTTTATTATATATATTCTCTATATTACATATTATATATTTAGAATAATAAAAATAATCATATTCTATAGTGTTCATGTCGGAAACTATTGTTTCCAAGTGCTATAAATTGCTATAATCACAATATGTAGCAATATTTATATTTTTAAAATATAGATAATTGCTATAGAATTCATTTCATTGAATCCCTGATGACTAGACAGTGGGAGAGCATGTTAGGTGAAGAGTTATTTAGAACTTTTTAAAAAATTCCTAGAGTATTTCCTAAGTACCTAGTCGTGGCTATTGGAAATGGAGAAGAAATACAAGTGGAAGTTTAGTCTGACCCATCCATTGTGATAATTTATAGGCTTTTAATAATGACAGTTTAGTAAATCATTTTAATTAAAATCCCAGAAGCTAGAGTTAAAAGGGTAGCACAGTATTTTTTCTTTTTTTAATCTTCCATCCTCCCTGTCCTTACTCTTCCAACCCATTCCCTTTTCCAACTCCTATACCCTTCTGCTTTTATAGCTGGCAGATAGTCATTTAATTCTTTTATATTCATTTAAAATATGCCTAATTAAAATCAGGCTTTGTCTTAACTCTATGTTAAAAATATTCTTTTCATTGCTTTTCTTCTTTTATGTTGCCTTAAATACATACACTAGTTCAACACTGGAAGGCAGCGTCCTGTATCACAGGCAAATGGTCCAAGCAGCAGATTTTATATCCATACAGCTTCTCAGGCTTAATGCCAGCCAACCCTTTTAACCTCAGGGAAGGAATACAGTTTTCTTAACTTGCTAACCTGCATTTAAAAGAAACAGATATGATGTTGAAACCCCCAGGACCAAATTTAATTGTTTAAATATAGGAGTCTAGTGTTACCTGAGATGCCTCAGGGTATCCACATGTGGCTGGCAGGTAGCACAGGACTTTTTTTACATCTCTGCCTTTCTGGCATGGCAGCAGAAGATAAGGTAGCCTGCTCAGGTGTCCCAAATACCCACATTTTATATTACTATTTTTCCAAACACAATAGCAAAACAACTATTATTTCTGCTCTTTAGTACTGCGTAACACATATTATCCACAGATCTTGTGATCTTAGAAGAAGAAATGACTCAAACTGTCCTTAATGGCCCGTATTCTTTTTGAGGATATGTTTAGATTAACCACTGAGAATGAAACCCTATGCATGTCCTAGCACCCTGTGCCCCAACATATGTTAGCAAACTTGGCCTATATCAGATTTCCCATCTGGCCTCAGAATTCAGGTTTCTTTTATCTAGAAGGGAAGAAGAGGTGATACATATCTTGATGTCTTCTCTAACATGAAGTCAACATGAACCTGTGCCAAAGACCTGTACTAGGATCTCTGGGCCCAGTAATATAAACAACATTAGTCTGCTATAAGAACATTTCATTTTGCATAAGTAGCCAAAAAAAGATAAATGTATTGTTCTCAATTGAATATAAAATAAAGAGGTATCAAAATTAATTGCTTTTATTAAAAGGAGTTGTAGAAAAGTTCTTACTAGTAATTTTTTTAATACATATGAAGCTATTTGATGCTTTGAGTAAAACAGAATTTTAGAAAACCTTTGTAATTGAGAATATCTTTGTCCAAATTGTTCTCTGGGGTACAGTTTCTCTAAGAGGATATAAATGAGTAATATTTAAATATTCTTAAAATATGTAGTATTTTAAAAATACTAAAACACTAGCTGTGTATAAAAACTGTCAAACTGTTTGGGATTATAGAGTACCACAGTGAGTAGTGAAGATGAGAAAGTTTTTTGATCTTAAGTTAAAGTCTTTATATCTTTATTTCATATGGAAACAGAAACCAAATAAAGCATTTGTCAGATTAGGTAAAACATTATGTCAGCCCTGACAAAATGTCAGTCTGTTGGAGAAGAATGAAAATCTACTTCCAGGTAAAATTAAGTGTGTTGTTTTTAACAAATCTGTATGTGGTATTAAAATCAAAGTCCATATAAGAAAGAGATAAGAAAACTACATGCAGTTTCTCATGTATAGTAGACTTTCAAATATTTTCTTATGCTCTTGAGAATTATGAATGATTCTACAGGTTTTATGACTACAAATAGGGATATATTCAAGTGCATAAGGCATACAAAAAAGAGATGTACAATATGTTTTTTCCTCATATGATCTAGCAGTTCTACAAGACAATAAACAACAAAAGCAATACCTGTATCTTCAACAAAGTAAATGTACAGAAAATGCAGACTCCCTATCTTATTATTCTTTAATTGTCCTATAATCCTTTTGGGAAATGGCTTGAATACAATCACAAGACGGTAATTTTTGCATTAGAATATCTCCTTGCTTCCACTTTTGCCCTTTACTAGCAACTCTGGAAAGACAGGTCATTCTGGGTTATGGCACTGGTAACCGCGTGCATGAATGCAATATTTTATGCCTCTAGTTCAGCATTAGAACAACATGAAGCAGGCCTTAAAGCTAACAACACAAAAATGAGTAACAAACAGGGTTGGGGTTTTTTTGCCTCAGAGAGACTTCTAGGCATGGTGGAAAGCAACTACTTCATGCAAATCCCAACAAGATGGTTGCGTTACTTCAAAGGTAACCTAGGGAAGTTTGAAAGTGAAAGAAGTTGCAATCTGTTTCTTTTTTTTTTTTTTTTTTTTTTTTTTTGATGAGGAAGAACTAAGGATATCACAGGGAAAGTATGGCTTTTGGGTTTTTTTGAGGGACTGAGTTTTTTGAGATTATGTGTTTGTCTGGAATAGGATGTATCTCAAGATGAAACATATGGTTAGAATTGATGTGTAAAGTGTATTTTTTCTCCTGTTACACAATTTTATAATAAATATAGCTCTATAAAGAAATCTTTACTTGAATACCTGAATATTCTACTTACACAGCCAAAAAAAAAGTGGTGTCTGCTATTTTTCACACACATCATAAGTGTAGTGATAGATACAGGAATATTTCCTCTTGAGCAGATTACACTGTGGCTTTTGAGGTCAGAAAACAGGTGATCTTAGAGTTATAGAGAGATACTCTTCTCTCACATACATCATATGTTTTTTGTCTAAATAAAATTATACCTTTACATCCTCTTGAAATTAAATGCATGCTATATACTGTAGAGTATAAAACAAAGTAAAAGCCTATCTTTTTCATGCTTACATTTTTAACAGACTTAGGTAAGTTTACTGTACTAACAGTAATGAAACTGTCTTTTAACTGAACACAAAACTTTAGTAAAAAGCCTTGGTTCACCAATTCTTGATGCATAACTACACAGACAAAAAATATTTTTAAAGAATGCCTAGAAACTCTGAAAATATATTTCATTTGGTGGAAAATAAAATTTCTTGTGTAAAAACTCCAGAAATGCTCTTTATCATATCAGTTGACTACTCCCAACAGTTCTGTGAGGAATATTTTGTATCTATTTCTTAACATTTATAATTTTGAACTACTAAAACATAGACTAGAATTTCTAAATGAGCTCAAAAAATAGATGAAATCTATGTCAGCAATAGGTGGTAAATACTTTTATCTGCTGAATTTGCTTTATCATGGCACCTACTTCACAGTCTTGAATGTCCTGACTAAGTCTCTTCTGAAACATCTACCCTTCATTCTCTGTCTCACCAGTGAGTAGCATCTCCATCTCTCTGGCCTTTCTTCTCACACGTCCATCAGGCCATGAACAACTCCCCAGTTCTCTACCCAAACCTGAGAATTAGACAGATGCATGCACCCCTCTATCCCAACAGCCCTTTGCCCAGCAATATCTTCTGCCACAGCCTCATGTCGTGGATCTTAATGCCCATCCATCCCCATGTTACAGGTATCTGATTAGTCTAATTGTATCCCACTTGTGACATCAACATTACTTCTTGTGATTTAATACCAAATTGGCAGTGCAGAGACTAAATTGACTTGGATACCATAGCACATTTGGTTACAGATATGTTTAATGTTAACAAGTGATATGATCTACCTGTCCCATGGAAAAGACAGTTAAGTCCTGGAGAAAGGTGAGGTGGGCCAGTGCAGGGTTGTGTCATGTGTGATCCTGGGGCTGGCCCTAGGATCCCCTTTGTTGTCTCTCCAAGGTGTCTCAGGATCTCTATCAGGTCTTTCCCTGAGTTACCCCAGATCCTGTCAATTAAAGTACTAGATAGAGAATATCTGTTTCTGATCAGCACATTCAGATTTTTGAAGCACCTAACCAAACTGTCACCATCATTGCAGGTGCAATGTCTGTCCTCCTCAAAGGTTTTCTGTGTGTCTCACAGAAACTGATGTGTCTCTTGCCCTTAAAATGATATCTTGTTCCTGTCTGTTCCCTTATAACTGAATTTCAGCCACTCCTAACCCTTGCCAATCACCATAGTAGCCCATGGAGTATGAGAAGAGGCTGAGACAACGGGGTTTGTACAGCCTGAAGAAGAGAAGGCTATAGGGGCTTATTGCTGTCTACAACTACCAAATAGGAGAGCATGGGGAAGATAGAGCCAAAACTCCTCTCCAGTGTGGAGAGAAGAGAGTGGAGGAGAGTAAGAGGAGAAGGATTTTGTAGATATCAAACAGAAGGCAAAAACAGACAGACCAGCATATAGGAAAGATAATGAGAGAGGATGGAGCCAACAACAAACTCTAAGAAGCTATCAAAAAAAATCACAGCATTTTTTTTCCCACCTCTGTGTTTGTAAATCCAAAGGGCTGCTTACTTTTTCTTTTAGAGGAGTGAAGTTACATGTTTGCTTTTAAATGATCTACAGTGGAATGCAGTGCTTTCATTTTTCACATGACTTGTCTATTATTGTCTTGAACTCATGTGTATTAACTGAACCATATGCTTTCGAAAGAAGTAAGAAAATCCCCCGCAAGACACAAGCATTGTCGTGGTTATCTGAAAATAGATTCATAAAGAAGAAGACTTAAGAAGTTGGCTCAGTTTTTGTATGATTATAACCTCAAGCAACAAAAGTAATGGCTTAGGTAATTTAAAATAAATGTAAATGGCATATTTAATGTTTTCAAAATGTAACACATTAAAAATGATAAGAAATTATTTTTAAAAATTAAGACTGTGAGAGCCTATAGATAAAGATGTTAAACTCTGAGTTTCATATTGAAAAGCAGGAAAAGAGGTTATTATCTGTCTGATTTTTTTGCCGCCTCTAATAAATAAATCAATACATTTCTGGATTAAGGTTTTGATTAAATCTTATTGCAAGAAGTAAAAAAGCAATGTTATAAAATAGCCTTAATTTAATTTAAATTATTATTTCTGGATGTAACTTTGTATCCAAAGAGTAATACAATCCCAGCTTCTACTAGGTGTTACATTTTTCTGTCTAGGAAAATATATAGTGGGCCAGTGTATGTAGTATATGTGCTTTGGAAAGACTTAAAGAATTCAGTGAAAAAAACAGAAATAAGAAAAATCTCTTGGAAATACTGAAACTTTTAAGTGAGTTACTTTTTTTTTTTTTCTTTTCTGAAGGGGGCATTGAAATTCAACTTTCTATATTAGTTACTGGTTTTAGATGTAGGATGCTCAGATATAGTAGGATGCTACTCACTCAAAACTGATGTTCATAGCATATTTTGAGTTTCACAGAGAACAGTGGTGTCTTTCTCAGGTGGTGTGTAAGCTGTATCTCAGAGAAATGTGTTTGGATCTGTGTGACTAAATACAAACTTCAGCTGTCTCTCACATGAAGCTACCATGAGCCCTGTATACAAACCATCATGTATGTGTGCATATGCATGGTATAGACCCTAAAACAGTGCTAGTATATGGCTAAAAGCAATACTTTAAGCTAATCTGGAGATCTTTAGAAGATAATAATCTGGAGACTTTTGGAAGATAATAGGTCCTGCACATGGGTTGGGGCAATCCCAGGCACAAATACAGGCTAGGCGGTGAATTGATAGAGAGCAGCCCTTAGGAGAAGGACTTGGGAGTGCTGGTGGACAAGAAGCTCAACATGAGCCAGCAATGTGCACTTGCAGCACAGAAACCCAACCACATCCTAGGTTACATCAAAAGAAGCGTGGTCAGGAGGTCGAGTGAGCTGATTCTCCCCCTCTACTCAGCTCTTGTGAGATCCCACCTGGAGTACAGCCTGAAGAAGAGAAGGCTATAGGGGCTTATTGCTGTCTACAACTACCAAATAGGAGAGCATGGGGAAGATAGAGCCAAAACTCCTCTGGAGCTCTGGAGCCCCCAAAATAAGAAGGGTGTGGACATGTTGGAGGGTTCAGAGGAGGGCCACAAAGATGATCAGAGGCCTGGAGCACCTCTCCTATGGGGACAGGCTGAGAAAGTTGGGGCTGTTCAGCCTTGAGAAGAGAAGGCTCCGGGGAGACCTTAGAGTGGCCTTCCAGTACTTAAAGGGGGCTTATAGGAAAGATGAGGAGAAACTCTTTAGCATGGCCTGTTGTGATAGGCCGAGGGATAATGGTTTAAAAATAGAGGGAGGTACATTCAGATTCAACTTTTTTACAATGAGGGTGGTGGAACACTAGAACAGGTTGCCCAGAGAGGTGGTGAATGCCCAATTCCTGGAAATATTCATGGTCATGTTGCATGGGGCTCTGAGTAACCCGATCTAGTTGGAGATGTCCCTGCTCCTTGCGGGGGGGGTTGGACTAGATGACCCTTAAAGTTCCTTTCCAACCGAAACTATTCTATGATTCTATGATTCTACTCTATGATAATGCGAACTTCAGGTCTTGCTACACTGCATGGTCACTTCTGAGTAGGAGTTTCTGCATCTGTATAGGTGTTTTTAAAACTGCATGCCAACACTGTATTTTCTTTGTTCTCATCTCATTCTTTTCAGGTTTTCAAAAATGTATGGTGAATCTCTTTGTAGCAAACCACAGGAATAGCCTTTATTAGCAGTTCTTGGGGAGTGTTTTTTCTCCTGGCTTTTATGAATCTTCTACAGGTTCAGAACAGACAACAGCAAAAGAAGAATAGATGATATCTTATCCTTTTTCAGTCAGGTGCCTGCTGTGAGGAAGTTGTCATTGATAAAGAAGGGAATAACAATTGCAAGATTTGTGAGGCCTTATTGAAAAGAATAATGTTTTAAATGAGAAATCTATTATCTGCATAGTGCTTGCCTCTTTTGAGAGATACCTGCCTTATACAGATTTATGAATGGTGTAATTAGATTGTGGAAATTGTTACACAAAGGGATATTGTGAAGGTAAAGAATATGATACGTTTGAAGAGTTGTCAGACAAATTAATGATACCCATGGTTATTAATTAGCTTCTGTAATAGAAAGTGCCTAAATTACTGATGGGAGGAACATGAAAAGGAATAGTTAATGAAAGATTGGTTTTAAGCCTCACTGTTAACTACAGGCAGAAACAGGAAAGATAAGTTTCACTGGAGTCAGATTTGAGTTTGACCCATGCTTAAGATCAGTGCTTATGTACCATGTTTAGTCATAGGCAACTGACTGAAGAAAGTTTCCATGCAAGTCTACTACTGAAAGCAATGTTTTCACTGCTCTTACTGTTATTAGTAACACACTAAGTGGTTCACACCTATCACCTCCCTCCATATTGCTGATCAGTGTAACAGTTGTATCTCCTTTTTACTTGGTCACACAGTCAAGCTCAGGTTTACTATGAAAAGGCTTGAAGTAACTTCTAATCTTTAGGGGAAAATTGTAGAGTACCATTCATCTTTACTTTCTTTTGTCTTTTCACTTTTATTTTATCATACCAGGGCAAAGGACTGCAAACTTGTTCAAAAATAGATACAGATTTATTTTTTTTTTTTTTCACTTTTAGAGCTCTCCAACTATGAATAGGGCCACCAACTTGTTGAACTTTGCTAGATCATGCAACTTTTTTTCACGTTTAAATTAGATTCTTCAGTTGCCCTCGAACATCCCTTCTTCCTCTTTTTTAGCATCATGATCCATCAGTAAAGGATTATGGAAAATATTTGCAGGTACATTTCAATCTTCTTCAATATAATTGAATGTGCAGGCTAATTAAATAATTCTTTTTACATTTATTTTAAAGTCTGCTATAATTACAGTTCTATTCTTTGTTCAAAGACTTGTGAATATCTCCGTTTGGATCCTGCATATAGTTTCCTAAAAACAAGTAAACACACTACTTCTTTATTACTGTTGTTATTTTGTATATTGATATACTTCTTCATTATTGTTTGAACAATATCTTGCTAGTGGTTTGACAGTACAATCCTAATCATAACAGAAGATGGGACAACCCTTAGGTGGGGTTAATTTGTACAAGTCAAAATAATTCCATGGAGCTGTGCTGATTTATGCTAACTGAGGATCTGGTTTCACATTTGTATTTGTATGTCTAATATTCATTTTTATTTTTTAAAAAATAGACTTTTCTAAATAGAAAATGGTGAATTCTGAGTTCACTGATGTTGATCTAAAACTAGAATAATGTAAACTACTTTAGTCCTTATGTAACTGAACACAATCTACCTGTATGTAGCGAACAGAATAACAAGACTCACACATGGAATCATCCTCAGGGAATAACTATTAGCATGAGGACACTATAATGATTCTTTTGTTTAAAGACTACCGACATGATTGCATGTTCTGCAGTGTGGGTTTATTCAGCTCTCAGCAAGCCAGCTGCATGGAGTCAAGAGCTCCTTCAGAGACCCCAAAGGGGAGAAAAAATCAGCAACCTCTCAGTGAAAAAAAGTGCCCTATGGCTAAAGTATATATAAATTCTGTTGTCACATATCTTTTCCTTTTAAAAATACAAATTGAACATGGAAATAAAATAAATGTGAATTTATACATCTGAGGGCTGCGAAAGTTTTCTAAGCATCTAAACCTCCAGGTTTATCTCATGATAGAAAAAGCACAGACTGTCCTTTTTGATGATAATGCCACAGGAAAAAAAAAAAAAAGACAAGCAGAGAACCAATATAAATGCACTGTTGGAGTCTTGTTCAATGTTATGTGTTATTTTCTTAGCTCTGAGAGCTGGAGGGTACGGAAATAAAAGCCTTCTGCAGAACAGTCCATATGGTGAATTTATAATGTGTGATCAGGACAAAACATGAATTACTGTGAGTAGTCCTTGAGTATTCATTTCAGTGATTTTAATTAGAGATAAGAACATTTTAATACTCTTGGATGCCTGTTACAATTTTTGTCTTCATATTCCAGAAATTCATCTTCTATTTCCAACAAAGTACAGTTATTGAAGAGTGAACCTAGCACTGCAAGTCTTCCATCTGCTTTACATGTTCTTTCATTAACACTACCACAAACATTGCTCTTTTGATAAGAAGCTCTTGAAGGAAGACAAGTGCAGTCATAGCCTTTTATTAATATATGAAGTAACTCCTGGAAAAGTCAGAACTTAATTACTTCAAGTTCTTTATCTATAGTTTTCTGATGCACTGAGACTTAGTATCTGCAGACATGCTGCCAAATAACTCAGGGATCTTGATCATTAACTGACCAGATTAGATGCCTACTGGAGCCTGCCATAGTATCTGATCTGCAGCCTGAGCTTCTTTTTTTATGAAAATGAAGACACAAAGTAGTGTACACTCAGATCTAACCATGCTACGGAGCTGGGAATTGGCTAAGGCATTTTGAACTAGAAAATGCACCTGTGTTTTTTAAATGAGGTTTAAACAATATCTTCTGAAGATGGACTTTGTGTTATGGATAATATTGTTGAAGAAGAGTTATTCAAGCTGACTCAGCATGAATAGTAATGAGATATATACTGCTAAGGTGAAAGAGTCAGTTTCTATTTATTGCCAGTAATGCACAGAGTGAGCTTATGTATCAAGTAAAACTGAGCAAGCTATATGAGTCACTATAAAAATTCTGGCCCAAGACTGTATAATATGCAAACTCATGGTTTTCTGACACTGTAAAGTTCATTAAGCAGCCTCTGGACAATTATAGTCACAGAAATGCTCAGAAGATCATCCTTACCAGTAATCTACCTTGTAGCAAAAAAAAAAGAATTGTGCTTGCAGTAGGATATAAACAATGTGTTCCTTGGCCTGTTACTGTATTGACCAGATTTTAAGTAATCTATAGTCTGTGGCTCGTAGTAAATTTATAGTCAGTTGTAAGTGTGCAGCAATTTTTCAATGAGCTCTTGATCGTTTGTCTCAGATTATGCATTTTTTAAAAGTACTTAGTATGGGCAGAAAGGATTGTAAATTAATACTTCACAATGTAAATCTTGACATACTACACAACAGCAATAGGAAGTCAAGATGTTTGTACAAGATGGATACTAATAGCTTGTCCTCAGCACATACACTTAACCCTGAAATAAAAGTACAAAAGAATTCATATACCTACTGTTTGTTAGTGCTTTTTCTTATATATTTTATGTTTCTTATTTTGTTCCATTCTTTTTTAGAAAAACCTTTTTGTCCCCTGACATCACAAATTACATATACATACGATCTCATAATCTTTTTCTGTTTCTGGCAAAAACCACAGTCCCCATCCCATATAATAAATGCATTTGCAAAAAAAAACCCAAACAAAATCACACAGTTCTTTTGTAGTTACTGATTACTTTCTTATACATGGGTCCTCATATCCACTGTTTTATAGTGAGTGTGACCTGAAGACTTGAAACACAGAAAAAAACCTAACTGCAAGGAATTCCTGGAGTTATTGCAGCTTAACTTCCTACTTAAATTATATCTAACTTCAAAGTTAGATTGCTCTAACTCTTGTCCAGTCATGTTTTGAGTTTCCCAAATAATGGAGATTCCACAGAAATTTAATTCCACAATTACTTTGTGAAGTAGCATCCAGTTTAGGCCAACATGCTGATAACTTCTATGTGAGTCATGTATTGGAATTGTTTCTTAACAGCGATATGGCATGAAATTGATCTCCTTTTTTTTTTCAGCTAACATAGCTATATTTCATAGGTAAAATTCTTTCCTCATCTTAATTGCACAGATTTGTTTCATTATTTTGTTTTCTCCATACTATAAACAGCTTTGGAAGACTGCAGAGATTTAACCTTTGACCTTTTGAGTTTTTACCTCATTTGCCTCTAATCATACCTATTTACTCTCTGGTCAATACTAATCTTGAAAATGAAGAGGATCAATATAGGACTATTCTCTGCATTTAGTCACACTTTGTTTACAATATATTCTAATTATTCTTTCAGTATGCTACCTACACAGAGGTCAACACTCTCTGGAAAAGGTAGGAAGTCCTCCCATTCCTCAGTGTCTCCAAAAAAAAACCCCTTCGTTTTATCACTTCTACTAGAACATACACGATCTTGATTTCTCTCCTGCTCAAACTGTCACTTACAGAGTCAGTAGACTGAGGAAATATTTTGGGTGCATTTACTGGTTAGTTCCTTCAGAAACTGGGCAAAGAAACCCTACAGTAACAATTAATAGGTATCCTGACTTACCATAACACACATGCAAATCATAGACATAGCAGTACAACCTGTGATCTGTGGGCTGACTTTATAAAAAACAACAACAAGGTATGTCAGTTTGACTCCATGTCTATTAGAAATACGTTATGCTATGGATAAAAGGCTGTCGATCACATATTCCACATCCCCATAGGGAAAGCTGAGGTCCAGTGCTTCCCCCTGGGTCTTGGTACTGTTCTTGGATGATGTTAGGCCAGGACTGCTTAGCCTCTTAATTTCTTTTCTGCACTCTCCTGCCACAACAGTCACCCTTTGTGTAACAAGCTAGGAGCTGTGCAAAACTAGTTACTTCTTTTTAATCACAGATGTCATGTTGTCCACTACAGATCTGAGTCAACTGTTACTTCACATTCATTTTCACTTGTGAAAATTTTCAGAACTTCCTAAATCTAGTTTATGTTATTGCTAAACTGTGTTAAACAGCACATTTATGGTTAAAGGGTCAGCTATTCATCAGTTCCTCCCTTGTAATTTTATCTGGCCAGATGGATTTACAAGGCTCTCAATACCACTTCAGTGATAATACCTCCCACTGATTCTGTGAAGTGTTTTTAATTTATCATGCATTGCAAACACTTTTGGGAATCTTCCTTTACAATCAATGCCCTAGATACTAGTGAACCAGATCCAAAAGGGAATTCAGGGATCTAAAAAAAATAAAAATTTTGTGGGCATTCAGCCTAAATCCAAATCAGAATTTAACAAATTTCACACAGTCATAATTTTATATTAAAAAAAAAGATTAAAATTCAAGATACATATTTTCATTTCATCTCCAAATTATCTACTAACCTTAAGTCCTGTGGCTTTTCTTTTTTTCATTTGTAGAACCCTAGCCCGATCAGTCTCTATGTGGTGTCTTCTTGTTCTCAAAAATCTACCAAACTTCAAAAGTGCTGAAAAAATTCATTAAAGAGTCCTGTCTAGCAAATATACTTTCTGCAGACATAAACCATACAAGAAGTACTAGGTCCATTCTTAACACATTTGCTTTTAGCAGAAGAATGCCTTAATTTTGTAACTAATTCTGCTTTTTGTATATAAGAATATAAGGTATTTTATGGGAAAATTGCAAAACCCTTCAAAATACAGTATATCCCTGCTACTATGGTGCTTTTTTGTCTTTTGTTCTGGACAGTAGTAAATATAATCCACAGTGACAAACAGGAGGCAAAAAGATTGTGTTTTCAAGAATCTACAAACACATAGAATAGCTTTCCTTCCATCTCATTTTGTGAATAATATAAATGTCTTGTATAATTTTTTTTGTTGTGGTTTATTTTTCAATATGTGCAGTAGTACTGAGGTTTTAAGCATCACCATACCAAATCTGGTTTAATTCCTTTCTGTTCAAGATCACATACTACTACTTTTTAAAGAATCGATAACAGAGATTTAGATTACATTTGCTAAGTTAGGGTATCCAATAGATACTAAATACATGACTTAAGCATGCACTTATATGTCCATACTTATTACAATTTCTTTAACTCTACCATTGCTACTTCATATGTATCATTGTTGACAATTTTAATTGGAAATTACAGAAAGTTTACAAGAATAAATAGTATATAAGGGCATATACTTCTCATACAGAATCCACTATGAAAGAATTTAAAAAATTAATAATAAATGCTATACTTTTTTCCGACAGAGAAGAACTGAAGAGAAACCACAAAGACTGAAAATAACACTATTTTCTCTTAAGTTACCTTCATGAACTTGTATTCTTGATTTGTAAGTGCTGATAAGATACAGGTCTTTCAAGATGGGATTTCCCCTCAGACTCAGACACAAGAACTTATGATGTCTGCAATATAGCTGTGAATAGACTTTTGGGAACTCCGCACTTTTGTTTTGTTTGCATTACCAACAGAATTTTTATTTAATCTTACTTTTACGTGACATTAATCATGACCTGAAAAATGTCAATTGATGTTTGTAGTGTGGTCTTAACAAAGGCCCTTTGAGGACTAAGTTGAAGACATGATTATATGATTCTAACTCACATCTATCATTTTACTAGGTGATGGATGATAGTGAATTGCACTGAGTACAAACACACCAAAAAATCACTTCAAAATGGAAAGAAAAAAAGAAAGTCTTTGACCAAGTATACATATTTTAATGTAGAAGTTGTCTATATACATGAGACATGCAGTCATGATCCTGCAGATCATAATCTTACATACAGATTCTGAGACAACATACACTTTCTGACATATATTTACACTATCCTGCTCACATAAAACTACACTAGCTTACTTAAATTTTAAGAATTGTGCTTCAAAATAAAACATATGCTTAAATATACTATGAATTTTTAGCCATGTTCTTTGCATTTAAATTAAATTTCAGGTTAATTTTTACTGACATAGAATCACAGAATCATAGAATCATTACAGTTGGAAAAGACCTCTAAGGTCATCAAGTCCAACCATCAATTCATCAACACCATGCATACTAAACCATGTCCCGGAGTGCCACGTCTACATGCTTTTTGAACACCTCCAGGGATGGTGACCCCACCACCTCCCTGGGCAGCCTGTTCCGATGCTTGACCATTCTTTCAGTAAAGAAATGTTTCCTAATATCCAAGCTAAACCTCCCCTGCTGCAACTTGAGGCCATTTCCTCTCATCCTAACACTAGTTACTTGGGAGAAGAGACCAACACCCACCTCACTACAACCTCCTTTCAGGTAGCTGTAGAGAGCAATAAGGTCTCCCCTCAGCCCCCTCTTCTCCAGACTAAACAATCCCAGTTCCCTCAGCTGCTCCTCATAAGACTGGTGCTCCAGACCCCTCCTCACCAGCTTTGTTGCCCTTCTCTGGACACCCTCCAGCAACTCAGTGTCCTTCTTGTACTGAGAGGCGCAAAACTGCACGCAGTATTCGAGGTGTGGCCTCACCAGTGCCAAGTAGAGGGACACCATCACTTCCCTGCTCCTGTTGGCCGCACTGTTCCTGATACAAGCCAGGGTGCTGTTGGCCTTCTTGGCCACCTAGGTACACTGCTGGCTCATGTTCAGCCAGCTATCTACCACCACCCCCAGGTCCCTTTCCACCAGACAGCTTTCCATCCACAATTCCCCAAGCCTGTAGCGTTGCATGGAGTTGTTGTGATCCAAGTGTAGGACCTGGCACTTAGCCTTGTTGACCCTCATACAGTTGGCCTTGGCCCATTGATCCAGCCTGTGCAGATCCCTCTACAGAGCGTTTCTACCCTTGAACAGATCGACACTCCCGCCCAGTTTGGTGAAATCTGCAGTCTTATTGAGGAAGCACTCAATCCCCTCATCCAAATGGTTGATAAAAATATTAAACAACACTGGCCCCAGCACTGAGCCCTGGGGAACATTATTTGTGATCAGCCGCCAATTGGATTTAACTCCGTTCACCACAACTCTCGGAGCTCAGCCATCCAGCCATTTTTTAACCTATGGCAGGATACATCTGTCCAAGCCACCAGCCACCAGCTTCTCTAGGAGAATGCTGTAGGAGATGGTATCAAAGGCTGTGCTAAAGTCCAGGAAGATAACATCCACAAATACTGCAACAATATATCAGATAAGAAGTATCCTGGTGCAGATCATCAAACTGCTTAATCCTTTGTTTCAGCTGCAATCCTGGTACATGCCTGACACTCTTCTTCTCAAACATTTACACTTTTGCATTGGTCTCAAGTTGTATTCGTTAACATACATTAGCATAAATTAGCATAAGAACATAAGTTAAATTAAGAAGTAATGCTATAAGAAAATACATCAAAAAGGAAATAATCATAGATGAGAACACTTAAGAGGTGCTGAATACCCCACAGCTGACATTTAGATGTATTTATACACAGAGTGATTAAATTGGACTAGTCAGCACTAGCATAACTTCAGATTATCAGACTGAAGTGCACTTTCTTGAAGTATTTGTATTCAGATAGTTTTACTTTAATGATTTTATGATAAAAATGTCTGTCATGGAACTCTAAGATTTGACATTTGGATTCCAGAGCAGAAGCTGATAAACATTATGGTTTTCAAACATTTTTTATTTGTGATTCCATCAAAATTTTTCAGTGAACTTGTGTATTAAATATAAATCTACTTTTAGAAGTTTACTTTTTTTTTTTTTCCAATTAGCAGTCATGGACAACATTCTTATACAGATCACAAACTGATTTCCTTCAGCATTCTAATTATCTTGAAATAAGTTATTCTGCTATGTTTCAGACTTCTGGCCATCTTTCTATCTGCCCATGAACACATTTCTTTCTTTCTCTTCTCCTAGCTTAATCCGTTGTTCTGGTTTTATTTAGTTGGAGGGGCAGGGGCTATGGTGGTAGCTTCTGTAAGAAGCTGCTAGAAGTTGTTCCCCTTTGTTCAGAAGCTGAGCGGGGGCAGAGGTGAGGAGGCGCAAGCTTTGTGGGCCTTGCAGGCCTCACCCTTTGGCCTCCCAACGGGTAGCTGTCTGGGAGCAACTCGGCCCATCCCGGCTGCAAGAAGTGGAGAGGAGATGAGATGTGAAGAGAACCTGAGAGGCGTCTGCCTGCCTGTTGTGAAGCATTTCTTGTGAGAGGAACAGCTGCAGACGCCAAAGTCAGAGAAGAAGGAGAGGGAGAAGTAATGCTGCTCCTGGCCAGAATTCCCCTGCAGCCTGTGGTGAAGACCATGGTGGAGCAGGTTGTCCCCCTGCATCCCATGGAGGTCCATGGAGGAGCAGAGATCCACCTGCAGCCGGTGGAGGACCCCATGTCGGCCTGCAGGTGGATGCCTGAAGGAGGCTGTGGCCTGTGGAGGGCCCACTGGGGCAGCTGTTCTGGAGGGACTGCACCCCATGGAAAAGATGACCCACTCTGGAGCAGTTTCACGAAGGACGGTGGCCCGTGGGTGGGACCCCACGAAGGAGCAGGGGAGGAATGTGAGGAATTCTTCCCCTGATGACAAAGCAGAGGCGTAAAACAACGTGTGATGAACTGATCATAACCCCCATTCCCTCTTCCCACCCTGTGCCACTCAAGGGTGGGGGGGGTGAGGTGGGGGAGATGGTAGAGATAATGTTAAGCCTGGGAAGAGGTGGGGAGGGGGGGAAGTTGTCTTGTTCTCTGTCTCATTATCTTGCTTTGATTTTAGCAATAAATGAATAGTTTTCCCCAAGTCGAGTCTGTTTTGCCCGTAATGGTAACATTAAGGATTTCTCCCTGTCCTTATCTCAAACCTCGAGCCTTTTTCCTTATATTATCTCTCCCTGTTCTCTTGGAGGGTGGGAGGAGTGAGAGAGAGACTGCTTAGTCTGGTCCTCACTGGGGCTAAACTACGATACTATTTAAACTCTGGAAGAGGTTACCTGGAGAGGTGGTGGAATCTTCATCCTTAGAGATAGTAAAAACTTGACCAGACTCAGTTTTGAGCAATGTGCTCTGAGTAGGTCTGTCTTGGGGGAAGAGGAGAGAGGGAAGATGACTCCCAGGGATTCCTTACAGCTTACATTATTCTGTGATTTGGTTGTCTGAAGTAAGACATAGCTGAGAGTTCTGAAATAATAAAAGTAGTGGACTTGGTGATCACAGACTTGTTACTCACCAGATTTCACTATACTAGAAATAGGAATTGCTCATTAAATCAAGAGATCCACTTAAAACAGAAAGAAAAAAGTGGACATACACAAGTCTATGAGACTTGATGGTATGCACTCATGAATGCCTGAGCAAGCTGACTAGCGTCATTGTGAGGCAATTTTTAGAATTACAGAATCATAGAATATCTCAAGTTGGAAGGGATCCATAAGTGTCATAGAGTCCAACTCCCTGCTCCCTGCAGGACTACCTAACACTGAACCACATATCTAAAAGTATCATTAAGGCACTCCTTGAACTCTGACAGGCTTGGTGCTGGGGAGCCTCTGTCACTGAGTGACCACCCTATAATTGAAGAAACTTTTCCTAATGTCCAATCTAAACTTCCCTTGATGTAGCTTCATTCCATTTCCTCATATGCTACCAGTGGTCACCAGAGAGAAGAGATCAGCACCTCCCCCTCTGCTGCCCCTCTTGAGGAAGTTGCAGACTGCGATGAGGTCACTGGTGACCGGCTGCCAGCCTGAAGTAACTCCATTTTCTGTAACTTTTTCAGTCTGACTTGCCAGCCAATTGCTCACCCAACATATTATGGACTTGTCTAGCTGTATGCTGGGTGTTTTATCCAGAAGGATACTGTGAAAGACAGTATCAAAAGCTTTGCTAAAATCCAAAACCACCACATCTACTTGCTTCCCTTGGTCAACTAGATGGGTGATCTTGTCATAAAAGTAAATTAAATTGGTTAAGCAGGACTTTCCTCTTGTGAACCCGTGCTAACTATGATCAAGGACTGTGTTGTCTCTCAAGTTTTTTTTCTATAACTCCCAGAATAACCTTCTCCATAGTTTTACCAGGCACTGAAGTGAGACTGACAGGCTTATAATTACCAGGATCTTCCTTCTTACCCCTCTTGAAAATTGGGACATTTACCAGCTTCCAGTCAACTGGGACCTCTCCAGACTCCCAAGACCATAAAAAAAATAATAGAGGTCCTGTGATTACATCAACCAGCTCTTTCAGTACCCTGGGATGAATCCTATCGAGTCCCATTGATTTATGTGCATTCAGCTAGAGCAGCAAGTGAGAAAGGCAGAAGTGAAGAAGGCATTAAACATTTCTTCTTTGTCTACATCCTTATTTGTGACCTGACTGACCGCATCAAGTAGTGGACCAATGTTATCTCTAATACTCCTTTTGCTGTGAACGTATTTTAAAAAGGCCTTTCTGTTGTCCTTCACAAGCTTGCCAGCTTGAACTCTAATCAACATTTGGTCACACAAATTTTCTCCCTGCAGTGGTGAACAATATCTCTTTCGTCCTCCTGTGTTGTCTGTTCTTGCTTCCAATATCCATACACTTTCCTTTTCTGCCTAAGTTCTAGAAGAAGATCCCTTGCTCATTCTTGAGTCTTGATCATCTTTGAAAAGTCATGGTGATTGAAGAGGTTTCTGAGGACTGGAAGAAGGCAAATGTCATTCATGTCTCCAAGAGAGAGAGGAAAGAAGATTCAGACAACTTCAGTCTGCTCAGTCTCACCTTGATTTCTGAGAACGAGATGGAGTGAATCATCCAGGAAACCATTTCCAAGAATGAGAAAGCAAAAAAAAATGATTGGGAGTTATCCATATGAATTTATAAAATAGAAGTAATGCTTAACCAATGAGATAGCCTTATATGATGAGTTAATTGACTCTGTGCATGATGGGAGAGCAGTAAATGTGATTTATTTTATTAAAGCTTTGTCTTGGTTCTGGCTAGGATAGAGTTAACATTCACCTGAGCTGGGAGGAGAACTGAAGCTGGTGGCCTCTATGGCTGGAGCACACAGCTGGGATAGTTTACTTGTTAGCCTACAGCTGGGGTAAGTTTACCCAAATTAGCCAAAGGACTATTCCACACCATGTGACATCATGTATATAAGTGACAAGGGTGCTAAAGGGAGCTTCCTGCTACTTGGGAAGAAACCAGGTGTCAGGATTTGCTGTAGGCTATTCTACTATGTTTGTTTTCTATCTCTGTTGTGTTTTCTTCTGTTATATCTCTTAAATTTATTTTTTATTTCATCTCAACTCATGGGTTTTGCTGCCTTTTGTTTACCAGTTCTTCTCTCCATCCCACTGGAGGGTGGGGGCGAGTGAGTGAGAGACTGTGTATCTTGGTCCTGAACAGGGCTAAACTACAACAGTTATTTTGGTGCTGTTTGCCATAACATCCTATTACACCATCTGATGAAGTGCAGACTCAGTAAGTAGACAGCAAGTGGAGGTTGAAAACTTGGCTGCTCATGCTTTGGTCAAGCAGGTTGGATCAGATGATCTCCAGAGGATCCCTCTGACCTCAGCAATTCTATTATTGACAATGACTAAAAGAGTATTAATATTTTCTGGTGTTTTCTGTTGACATAGGAAAACTTAGGGTGTGGTAGCCTTAAGAATGGAACTAAGCCACTCTGTGACATGAAATCAAGGTCTCAGTGAGATGAGTATAGCAGGTTGCTAACAATTTCTGTTCTCTGTTTCGCACATATATGCAGTCTATAGATACCACGCTCCCACCAGTAAGTGGCCCAGCTGTGGATGGCACCAGAGTCTTGGAAAATCCGGACACTCACTCCAGCTGATCAAGATATTTAAATACTGAGTGATATGCAGCAATTTCGCTGTCTGCTCAGCCTTCAGTGTGGTGCCAGTTGTCCATAGATGTGTGTGGGTTGTGTGTATATGTGGACACAATTATTTTAATTATTTATTGCTTTGCAATTTAGAAGATTGGCATGAGCTGCCAATGATGACTGGAAAAGAGTTGATTTTGTTTAGATTTTATATTTTCTTTTTTTCAATTTATACTTATGTGACATCTAAGAAGATCAAAGACAGGGACAAGTTTGACACGAGCTTTTACCTTGAGGAGGTACCTTTTTGTATTTCCCTTCCAATGACCTGTACAAACACTCATCAAACAGTTGTGCCATCATGTGTAATTCACACACATTGCAGAAGTACTTCTGAGACAGTAACTTCAATACAATTACTATGAATTTGTTTGAAGTTCAATATGATTAGGCTCAAAAATTACTGCATCATCAGTCTTGGGACTACAGTATTACTGCTGTTAATACACTCATTTAAACTGAGATTGAAAAAAAAGGTTATTTCAGACTTCATGGACTGAAGCAACATCCACAGAATTAATGTGTTAGCAAAAACTGAAAAAAAACCACTTCTCTGATCAAAAGATTAATTTTATATTCCTTTGACATAGCTAAGAATATGAAAATGGACTGTAGCCTTCTATTGTGGTATAACTGAGCACATATTGTACAGTTCTTCTAGTTATTTGTGATGCTTGTTACATGATGGCAGGAATAGTGACATATATTCAGTAATACTGGCGGTTTTTTTCCAAGTAAACAAACTACTGCGCGTGAACATTTATACTGAGGTCTTATAATATACATGTATTCAGAGGGAGAACCTGGCCCTTTTAAAACTTCTAGCAAAATTAAAGAAGAAAGTTATTGGGTTCTTGCCTTGGTACCACTATCAGTGACATAAAAAAAAAGAATATTCATTTAACTATTGTGAGCTTATCATCATGGTCAAGTAATAAGAAAAAACTAACTATAAAAATTTAGAGACAGTTTTATTTGATAATAAAAATAAAGATTTTTGGATTAAAATAAGTTCTGAATTTCTTACATATATTTATTGTATTCATGCATTACTGTATTATTGCATAATGAAAACCAACCATTTAGAAACAATTATCACTCCTACTATAATACAATACAAGACCTACTGAAAAGTTCTTTGTGTTTATGTCCCTGCTCCCCAGACACCAAATATATGAACTCATGGATCCTTGTGATAAGAAGGCCTGCTCATGTGTTTATTATCTTGCCAGATCGAAAGTACTAGATTGGTCCATGGTTATCTGTTTAAAGTGACTTAGCAAGGACAGAAAAATAATAGTTAAATGTTTTCGGGCAGTAAGAAGGCAACAGATAAGAGATAATTACTAAGATAATCCTAAACATAATTGTTAGAACGGATGCTTTTGATTGTATATAAATTTCAATTCATATTTCATATGAAATGAAATATCACATCAGCTTTTAATATTCTGATGTAAATCACTAGTATTTCCAGACCGTTTAAAAAAGAAAACCAAAAAAAAATCCCGCTATCATAAAGAGTAATTTATGAAAGTATTTACTTTTAAAAAATTACTGAACAAATCTAGGCCTTATATGTAGATAATTTTCTAAGTAAATCTGACATTTCAAAAATATAATCTGAAAACAGATGAGACATACTGGAATATTTCCTTTAATTAAATAAAGTTTATTTCATCTTTTTTTTCATTGAATTTTTACTTGGTTATTGAACATGTATATATATGCTAGATCTTTGTCTCTCATTTTGGGCCTACCTTGACAATAACTATCTAGGCAAGTCATCTCAAATTTGCACCATGTAACTCACATGTTTGAGAGTTCATAAATTTGGTTTACAGGTTATTATTTGCTTGATTTCAGATTCTGATTTATTGATTTACTTTATTTTCACACTATTATTATTATTAGTAGTAGTAGTAGTAGTATGGCAGATAACCCATGAGCTAAGATAATGGCATAAACAGGCAGAAAAGTAATGTAGCTAACAGCAGCAGTGATAGTAATTGTTCTCTACTTTGCAGGTGATTTCTCATTTGATAAGGTTCCATAATCACAAGCCTAAAGCTAGAATTCTAAACTCCAAAATCTATAAATTCATGTCTGATGATACTTAAGAAGGAAGTACCTTTGTGAAGAAAATGAGACCAGTCCATCATTGTCTTGGTGGTAGTTTTACATTTTACATCACTATTGCAACACATTATTTTATCATTTAACTTGATTTCTTCAGGCCCTTGTTCTTCCTTCACTTTATTTCTTAAACTTTTTTTCATAATATTAAGCACATTCATATGTTCAGGTTTACTTCATGAACTAAGGTGAGATTCCTAAGAAGTCAACTCAATCTTTACCATTTCCACATTCAGTAAAAATAATGATGTGCTTCCAGCTATGGATTTAGACCTTAGATGTGCTGGTTCATCTTCTGGAGATGTCTACTGTCAGGGCCCTGAGTGCACCAATAAGCCCGAATGCTAGCCTATGCTAGCCTCAGCTGGGACTACCATACTCCATCTGGCATTGGCCCAGGAGCTCCATTTGAACTCAGGTCCAGGATCTTGGTCATTGCTTGAGACATGTAGGTGAGCGTGTGTCCAGCTCTATTCCTTGACAGATCTTTGTTTTGAACTAGGCTTGTGAATTGATCTTGGACTTGCCTCATCACTTGAGACTTGTCTTATGATCACTAGGCCCATGAGTGAATCTGCTACTGCCACTGGATTTGCTCTGCTTGCCTGGTTTGGATACTATGTGACTGTTTTCTTGTTGTTGAGGTGATGATCCCTGCCTGTATTTTAGTTACTCTTGGCTCCTGGCTTGCAGAGTAAATCCACCCTTCCTACTTTCTTGCATTTCCTGTTCTCCAGTGATTATATATCTAAAATTTGAAAGGGATGAATTCAGGCCCAGGACCTGATATAATGGCTACTGAGTGACCTCTTCTCAAGCTGTTGAGGGACAATTGTGTTTTGTTTTGACAGATGATAATTCCTATTCACATCTACATTATCTCTTACAAATCAATTTACTTAAACATGAATTTCTGAGACTTTATGAAACTGCAGCTCATTTAGAATGTTGCATAACATCTTAACAAAACAAACTGCTAAAAATGTATTAGATCTTTCTTTTTTAGTTCACAAAGAAGTCCATAGCTGTAGAAGGTTCAAGAAAAACTATTCCGGAACAATTTAGGAGGAGAGAGACCTCCAGTTCCCAGCTTCTGTCACCTTCCTTATTTCTTTGTCCAAGCTTCTCCCTGTCTAACATGCAATCTGCTCCTAGTTAAGTCTTTATCTTCTATCCAGTGTGCTGACTTAACTTAGAGCTTTCAGTCAGACCATTTCTGTCTAATCTAATCTGATAGCTTTCTAAATGGAGAGAAATCAGTGTTTTTTAGAGTGAATCTTATAGCCTGAGTAGCATCTTTTTTTTTTTTTTTTTTCTGACCAGACATATTGTTATGTCTGGCTAACATATGTTATATTGTTACATATCACACCAAGAGTCATATTAGCAAGTATGTAGACAGCAGTTATTATGCCCCTCTATTTAGCACTTGTAACACTATATCTAGAGTAGTGTGTACAATTTCGGGCTCCCCAGTACAGAAAAGACACTGACATATTGGGATACAGAAGAGGGTCATCAAAGTTGGTAGAGAGCTAGACCCCATGAGATAGACATGAGATAGAAGGAGAAGCTGGAAGAGATGGGTTTTTTTCTACCTTTGGAAGATCAAAGACAAAAGGAGATTTTTTTAATTTTTTTTTTTTTATTTCTGCAGCTACCAAATGGAAGAGCATAGTGATGATAGAATCAGACTTTTCTCCAAGGTGGACAGTAGAAGGATGAGAGGCAATGGACGCAAATTGAAAAATTCTGGGAAATTCTGACTCAATGTACAGAAAACTTTTTTAATCATGAGGGTGTTCAAGCATTGGACAAGTTGCCAGAGAAGATGTGGAATCTGTCTCCTTGGATGCTATTAAAAGTCAAGCAGAAGGCCTCAATGCTATTAGAGAATATTAGAGGTGACCTTGATGCTATTAGAGAATAAGGTGATATTTAGTGAATATTATGTCAGCTCACAGGAAGCAGCCCATGAAGAAATCCATGGATGAAACTATAGAATGTTATTTTTATTTTTCTGCTTGTTGTTTTTATCTTTTTTCACTCAGTTGATTTCCTGTGGGTTGTTTTTAGGGGTTTTATATTTTACAAAAAGACAGGCTCTTCCTTTTAAACAATAGCTTTTTTTAGTGTTTCATTAAACACCACCACTCACACTCTGATTGTTCAAAACCAGATTTCAGAAACAGAGAAGAGTATTATAGTCAAAGCTGAAGTTCAGATTTACCTATGCTTAACCTGGCAGAATAATTACTTTAAAAAAATTAATTACTTGGAATTTATACCTAAAATGCCAGAGAGTAAAAAAAAAAAAAGTAAGGGATTAAAACAATCTTAATAGCATGTAAGATAATGTAAAATATAGGAAAGAAAAACCTATTTTTTCCCCACATGACAATTTCAGGCGGTCATGACAACAAGAAAATGAAGAAAAAACAAAGAGACAAACAAAATATTTGCTTTATGTGGTTAGTGAAGCTGAAACAGTTTCAGGATTTAATTTCAAGAGGGTATGTAAAATTTAGTCCCCATATCCTGGAAAATCTGAAAAATTGTCCTTGAAGAATAACTTTCTGTTATAAAAGCCTTTATATCTCACTCAAGAGTAAATAAATTGCATCATCATTTCTAGGAAGGTAATGATTGTGAACATTTAAATTCAACAACAATTGAACCTGACCTTAGTTTGGTAAATTAATGATAGTGATAATATGTAACATTTATGGGAGCAGTTACCTGCTACAGCAATAGTAGACATTAATGTAATACTAGACTAAACACGTGATCCCACTAGCTCAGCTTTTATTCTCTTTTCTGAAATGTGAGGTGTGATATATCTTGTTTGAGAACACAGTAGAAGGAAAGAAATATTTACTACTTCTACCAAAAATAAGAGGTGTTTTCCTAAATTTAATTGACCATCTCAGTTAACCTCTATTAGCTGATAAGAATCAGACCACATTTTTATATCTTAATGCTCAAACTTGTGCTGTGCAGCTCGCAATGAGGGTTGAAGAAAACAGATCAGCTTTTACTTGTACCTTTGGTTGCATTAATTTTTCTCACTGACTATACAGTAAGACTACCAAAATAGTAATGCCAATTTTTAGCTATCTTATCAAGAACATGGAAAGTGTATGAATCCACAATGGAAAATGTGCTATTAAATGCATTAAATATTTGGAAATTATGAATTTAATTCTGTGCTGAAATAGAAAAAGCACTGCAGAATATCTGACACTGGCAGCAGTCAGTCTAAATTAGCCATTCCATGGTTTGAATACATTTATGACCTGTAAGTAAATGCCAGTTATTTCAATAGCATGGCGCTGGCAATCTTTAGCTGTAAGGAACATTTAAAGCAGGGATATGAAGGCAGAAAATGGGTTTACAGTTAATGAAACTGCACCTGCTTTATGTAAAACATTCATAATGTTCCAGGATGTGTTCTCTTTCCAGTCTAGCTATTGTATCATGCTGTAACAGATACGTAAATGCATACAAACACACACAAAGATATTTCAGCAAAAATCTAGAAGGCTTTATTTCAGACCCATATCCTCTCATTATTTGCTTACTCAGGTTAATATATCTTGGCAGAGAGCAGAGGTGCTACTGCAGGGCTGTCATAGCCATGGAATAATCAGACTTAAGATACAGCTGGTGCTCTACTATACAGTCTTTTTAGTGAGTGTCTTTGATGTTTGTCAAAAAACCGTTCTTGTGAGAACTGTAGGTACCCTGTAAGTGTTTATCCAGTTCAGAGTTTTCTGCTGCTAAAAGGCTTTCAAAGTTTTGTTGAAATAAGAATAATATTTAGCTATTAAATTATCTTTCTAGTAGATTTTATTCTACAGAATTTATAGGCAGTTAAGTCCCATCTTAAGTATCAGTTAGGAAGTAGCTATCAGCTAGACTTAGGAAGTTGGCTAAGTTTTTTTTCCTAGTTGGGTGGGGTTTTGTTGCTGCTGTTTGGGGTTGGTTTTTTTTTTCCCTTCTCTGAATCTCCCTTACTGTAACTTAAGTCCATTACTTCTAGAGGTCTAGAGTCTTGGAAATCAATTTATGCCCCTGGCCCTCACAACAACCTTGCATCTGCTTGAAAACTGTTTTCATAACTCTTATCCTTTGTAGAATAAGCAGACACAATGCTACAATCTTTGTTCATATTATTTTATTATGCTATTATCTCACATTCTCTGAATGAGATAATATTCCTTTCCAGTTTTTCAGTATACTAAGTTCTGGAAATGTCAGGAAATGCTATGACCTCCTTTTTTCCCCCTAATTAGTCATTTCTTTTTTCTATACATGCCACTTAAACTTCAGTTCTTCCTGATATTGCCAGTCTTTACAGTCAAAATAAGTAAATCACGAATTAAGTGAATAAATAAAGAGAAGGGAAGTTAAGATTGGTGCTTGGCAGTCCAATATTCAGTCTGGCAGAGCTCTTCATCGCTTCTTTACAGTTTGTTTTGGCTTAGAAATGTTGCACTTCAAACAAAATCTACATGTTGCTTGACAGTATACAGTAGTGCAGAAGTCAAGGAGCTGTCTCAGATTTGTGTGAGAGAAATAGTGTAGCATTACTCATGGAGTGGTAGACCTTGTTTTTTGTGACTTAACATAGACTATACTTAGCCAAACACAGTTGCATCAATTCTTATGAGAATCTTATATGAGTAAGGCAATATTTAGCACTAGGGAAGGTGACAAGAGTCAATACATTATATTTGAAGCTTTACAAAGAGCAGCATTCTTATTCCTCTGATCTGACTCAAGCACTGAGGTAAATGAAATAATGAAGTTAAAGAGGTTTCTAAATTTATTTTAAAGACAGTTTTGCCAAATTTAATTCATTTAATTGTATTTGCCTATGTTTCATATAGAATATGAAGATGTAAACTTCATTCTATGACTATGTTTTATAAGGAATTATTATATATGTCTTAAAATATGTGCAAGTAGGAACATGTATAAGATGAAAGATAAAATGGATCAGAGAACTTGGCTGTTTGGTGTATGCTGAAAGACATGTAAGCAGTCCCATATGTCCAGTTTGTGTTCTCCTGTGTAACTTAAAGATTGTCCTATTTTTCAAGGGAAGGAGACACCATGAGTCATAGAAATGGAGTAAGAAGCAATTATCATCCTTTACTTCATTTCCTATCAAGTTAAGCCATTATTTAACTTATCAACTACCATTTTCTTTTAACATTCAGTATATATGCAATTTTAATAACAACAGTAATAGTAATATAATAGTAGAAGTAAGTTGGTTCACTCAGAAAACCATGGTAAATTGCATGGTACATTCATCATACATATGTCCAAACTCCCAATTGTACTGCTAAATATGGATTGATTTAGTGGTTAAAAAAAAAAAAAAAAAAGCCAAAGAAAAAGAAGTTTTTAACACATCCTACATTGATGTTACTTGACACAGTTCTGTGTGTTCACATTCCAGGCAACACACTTGAGGTTGCCCTCTTCTTTTTCACAACCATTCATTCCTGTTATGATACTGACATCTTTGACTATCTATTTGGTTTACACAGCAAGGTTCTGGATTTTAAGAGGCTACAGGAGTAGCCTCTGTAATACGGTATTACAAGGGCTACCAGAAGAGATACAGTCAGTTCCAGTCAGGTCTGCAATGGAACCACAAGTGTGAGAAGGAAGAAGCGGCAGAGAGGTGCTGTTATGGACTGAACTACCTGTTCTCCATCCTCCCTTGTGCTGCTGGGGGTAGAGGTGGAGAGAGAGAGAGAGAGAGAGTCGGGAAGGAAGGAGTGAAGTTGAGCCCGGGAAAACAACAGAGTGAGGGGAAAGTGTTTCTAGTTTTGTCTTTCTTTCTTACTATTCAACTCTGCTTTTAACTGGCCATAAATTAAACTAATTTTCCCCAGGTTTAGTCTGTTTTGTCAGTGATGGCAATTTGTAAGTCATCATCTTGCGTTTATTTGGACTCACAAGTTTTTAATCTTATTTGCCTGCCCCCTTTCTTGAGGAGGGGAAGTGAGAGAGTAGCTGGGTTGGGGACTGCAAGCCAGTCAAGTTCAACCCATCATATTGTAATAAATAATAATTAAAATAAATTTCATTTAGTATTTATACATTTCCAAAATAGCTTTATTATTTTAAATTATTGTAATATATATGAAATTATCCAATCATAATTATATTAAATTAAATAATGTAACATTGTTCAGGCAAATTCCTGTTGCATTTTCTTACTGCTTTCACTATCTGCACTCTCTACTAACTTCTGCCTTATTATTTATTTATAAAACCTTCATGTTTTTCTACCTGTGTATGCTGAAGGACTCTATATTGGGAGAAAGAGGTATAATTTATATTTTATAAATTCTTTCCATTTGCTTTATAGAAAATACCAATTTTTTTTTTTTGCTGGTATATTTTCACTGTTTATTTTTATACTGCCGTTTACAATTCAAATATTTATTAACTTGGAAATGTCTTAAATAATTACCAATTATCAGTCATATATTTCGGCTCATACTTTTTTCTTCCCAAATAATTAATCTCATAGTTTTTAAATTCATAATGCTCATTTTTGTAATAGCTGACCTTTTCCTTTCACCAAAGTCTTTATCTGTCAAGTGAAATCTATCAGTGTTCTCCCACATTGCATAAAGCGCCTTCAGAGGAAGAAAATATTTTATACAATTTAGAAATTCTGTTGATGTTTTGCACTTGCAATTTGAGTCTCATAGTACATTATAGATTATAAGCACCACAGGTTTTATTTTGCTCAGATAATATAAACTACTATTTCAAGAACTGATCAATCTGTTCTCTAATGTGTTTTGAAGACTTACTAACATACATAATGGTAACAGCCTCCAAACAGTAAAGTCTTCCTTGACAAAGTGTGTTCTTATTCCTCTTGCCCCAACTTAGTTTTACCTGCAAATACTAGAAATAACGTTCCTGATTTTAATATCTCAGTCATAAGAATCTTCCTAACAGACTTATTTAGACACTTAAATAGGTATTTTCATTTATTTTGGTTTAGCATCCTTGTTTATGTACAGGCAGTTAAATAATTGTTGAAAAACAAATTCTGGGTCATAATAACTGCCTCTCTTGGTATTAAGGAGAAAAAAAAAAAAATCAGAGCACTTTTATTTTTGATCAAAGCCATTATTCTGTTACTATCCATAATATGATTAAAAACTGAATTATAGAATCAGAATAAAATTTCACATGCTCAATCTAAAGCTTTCCTTTTAGCTATTCCGTTCACTGTTCTAGGAATTGCTTGACAGTTGACTTTGAGACTGAGTCTTACTGTTCAGCTACATCCTTCCTCAGTGATCAAAGAGGATACAGGCATCTCAATGACTTTAAACGCTTTAAATATCTCAGTGAGGACAAACTGACACGTTTCTCAGTTACCTGAAGGTATTGCACAGCAATAGACAAGAAGAATAAAAAAGCATTTCATACCAACTTTGATCTCAGGATTTACATCTCTGGGATGTGAATCTCTCTCTTCTACATTCCCTGATGCAATGAACAATTTTATGTGCTTCTGATTGGTGCTTTTATTGATATGCTAATTGAACAGACATGAACAACCATTTCAAGCCAATCAAGAAGGAATATGCAAAAATCATAGAAGATTTCTGAGAACAATGTCAATCTGTTGACATGTGAGATGTGAATGTTTTACAGTCTCACTTGTTTGAAAAGTCTGATTAAATGTTAAACTTCAGGGAAGTGCTGGGCAATTCCCTTCAAATAATTTATGTATCTATTATGTTCTTTAAAAACCTTTGATAAGATTTATTTCACAAAAGTTTTTATGTCTGAAAATTAGATAGCTCAGTCTAAGGCTTTCATGATAGAATGGAAAGTAGTAGATGCTTCAAAGGAAATTGAACTGAACTTTCTTAGCTACCACAGATGTCTGCCTGTGGTCAGATGAATCCCACACAGCATGTCTAAACAAAATTCAAGCTCAATGAAGAATGATGTCATTCAAGCTATATAGAAACAATGTCTGTTTCATTTTTATTTCAAGTTATGCTGCATCTATATTTATGTATCTTGAAGTAGTTGGGACAAAATTATTTTCATTTACCTTTCCAGAGGAAATTCATGATATCCTAAGATGGATGTGTAACATATAAGATTAATAAGCATCTAGAATTTATAAACTAGTCACAGACTTTATAGACACCTAGCTTAGAATAGGTGCCTAACTCTCAGCTGGCTAAATTTAGGAAGGAAATTTCTTTCCCATGGTTGTTAATCACTATATATCTTTAAAAGAGAGCATCATTAAAATATTTTTATAAATGTAAATGTGAATACAAAACTATATATTTAACTGCTCTCTCCTCTTTGCCTTGCAACTGCCTGTCATTTGAGGATTTTAAAATAAATATATAACATTTACTCATACTTAGAAAATATTTGTCAAATGTAAATTAGTAAATCTGCGTCATTATGAAAAATGAACAAAATAAGGATACAGTCTTTAATATCTGCCAAAAATTGAAATATCTCTAAAAAAAAAATAAATCAGTTCTTTGTATAGCTAAAGGTTTCTTTCACCTGTAAGTGACACATATTTTGTGTTGATTGAGAACTGACAAAAGCTAATTTAGAATTTAAAAACTTTGTTTCTTTTATGTTCTTTCATGTTAGTGATTCTTCACTGACAAAAGCTAATTTAGAATTTTAAAACTTTCTGTTTCTTTTATGTTCTTTCATGTTAGTGATTCTTCAGTGCCTTTTCTTCAGTCTATTATTATCGTTTGTAACAGAATGTGGGAATAATATACATGAATCAAAATCTTAATTGTTATTATTATTGTTATATCGTTAAAACTTATGAGACTTTATTGCATTTCATATGAAATATTCAGTTTAATGTATTGTGGTTGACAAGTATTAACTGTAAAATTGCTGTAGTAACTCAAAAAAATATAACGTTGTTCAAATAGCAAGATATTGCTATGCTAATTTTTCGATGACTTTACTCATGTTTGCAAAAGTTATCATCATCATATTTGTAAATTAATACATTTTATGTGTTTCAATCATCATACATTGTTTATTTAGGCAGCTGTCAAGATTAACACATTTAGAATGTCACCTTGAAGGTGCTGTTGGTTTTGGCTACAGGTAGATATTGTGACAGTAAAGAAAGACTTCTAGGAGCTTTCCACCAGTCCTTTTTTTTTTTAACAGATTTTCTCTTTTATATTTTTTAATCTACTTTTATACCTGAATTTTAAAAGTCAGGATTAACCCATAAGTAGGATTTTCACAACTAAGTAATAATGTCAGGTAGTGACTCTAATTTAGAGTCTCTTATCTGGCATATCTTGTAGAGTTTTGTTTTGTTTTGTTTTTATAGTGGGGTGCTTTATAATTTTGAAAATCAGTAATCATTAAAGTGTCTCAAGTGGTGGTACTACAAACAAAGATGAACAAAATATAAACTTGCTTAAACATCTCAGTCATCTTGTTGGTCTTCAAGGACTTCAGAACAATTCTTACAAGTATGAACCAGCAATGAAATTAGAAGGCTAAAATTATGCATCTTCCCAAACTACCACAAAACCAAGCTTTCTAAACAAGGACTAACCTTAAGATAAGTTTTACTTTATGATATTCATCTCCTAAGGATGTAATATTGCTTTCTAGAACATAATTGTTAGATTGTATTAGCAGTGACCCAGCCTAAAATCTCCTCCAGAATTTCTAGTAAAACAAAATGGACAATGTAGGTATTTCATACAGCTTACAGTTAAAAATCTAAATGAAAAACAAACAGCTTGAATACAACCAATTATTTTAAATAGTGTAAACTTAACATGGAGAACAGGAAAGAATTCATGAAGAAAAAAATATAAGGAACAGAGATTATTTTGAATAATTTCAAATCTTTGTACTGTAGATACAAACACATACATGTATCTGTGTATATATGTATAGTTTCACAATAATTATGACTGAAACATGTATTTCATATATAGTAAAAACGTGAAAATAATTGCTTCAGGAAAATAAGTATTTTAAAATATAACAAAAAAAATTATTCTCTGTGTTTTCTTCTCTTTGTTTCCTCATTTTATATTTATTTGAGATCACATAGATAATTGAATGATTTCTGAAGAAATAAAAATATTTAACATCAACATTTTACTAGATAAAAAAAAATATTCCCTCTACCAAGTTTGACTTGAAAATCTCATTCTGGTAATTAATGTAGAATTTATATACTTTGATTTTAAAATTAATAATAATGTCTTTTTTTTTTAAGATGTGAATCAAATTTCTAGGAAACGTGTGTGTGTGTGTATTCACACACACACACACAAATCATATATATATGAAACAGACATACATGCATTATGTATTTATATATATATAATTATAGGGTTTTTGGTGGGAGGTTGTTTGGGTTTTTTTGTGGTTCATGATCTGATTTTATAAAATAAAAAATCTATTACAAGGGATTTGAATAACAGCAATAATTATAGCAATAATAATGAAGGCTGAGACACTGAAGTTCTTCCTTTCTACTCTCCTTTTTCATTAATGAATAAAATAAAGAGGCTGTGCATGTTACTGTTATGCTGTGTACGAATCCTTATTCTGCTCTTAACAAATGAACACAGCAGCTTTCCTAAAAATGAAAAACTGGGTTTATAAAGTTTAAAGGTGGTTAATTTTATAAATTATGTATCAAATAAAGTGATATGTGTCATTATTGTATGACCTCAACCCTGCAGTGATTTATCCTTTTTTTTTTTGGTTCTGAAAAGGAATGTTTCCTTATCTCCTTCAACAATGAAACCAGATACCAAATCTGGAATGTATTCCCCATCAATGTCATGTGGCTTTACGGTTGCTTGGCTGATCTCTTTCACAGTCTTGTAGCTGATTCCACTTTTTGTAGTGGTTATTGAAATGTGTCTAGGGCTAGTTCAAGAACAAGCTTTTGACTGGCATTTTACAATTATATTCCCATTTGAATTGCCATTGGTGCCAAAGACACTAATTTGTGTATCAGAGATCCTAGAACTCTACATATTGCTTGAAAGACATCTGAAAATTTATTTACTTTCTAATGCTGAAGTTCTTCTACACAGAAATAAGGCACACCTCATAAATGTTAGGTATCACTCTGAAATTTCCTGTATACAAGTGATTGTATGGAATCAATACATAAAAACCATGTGATGTTTGAGGTAGAAGTGCTTCCTCATGCTTTATGCAATATTTCTGTGTTATCATCACAGAAACAGATGTCTCAAAGGTATGTACATATGTATCCAAATGAAGATCAGGATTAGTTTGCTTTGGCTTTACACATTGTCATTGGCCAAATACCTACCTGATTTTTTTTTTTTTTTTTGCAAATTCAGAGGTGAAAAATTATTATTTAGAGTAGGTAGATTTATTTTTTTTTTTCGGTGGAAGCTCTTAATATTCAGTACAAGTACACTACACAGATAATAAAAAAGAACTACCCTTATCTTCTCATAAATGTTTCCTTTTTTTTTTTTATTGAAGCTGAGTAGATACTGGATTTCTCAGATTATCAGTGAGATCAGAGTAATTGCAAAAAAATTTAAACATTTTAGAAAAAATATAAATATAAAAACATATAAAGATTGGCTTAAAATAAGCAAAAAGCTAACTGTAGCTGACCACAAAATCTCTCAGATTTGAGATTCCTTCTTTTTCTCTCTCTCAGTTGAAAGAAAGAGCAAAAGATTTCCTTCCATCATTTAAAATGCTCCAAGATAGGCAGATCAAAGAATTATTGATAGGAAGCAAGAAAGCAAGGACTTCAATTTGCATTCTGTATATTCTAAATAAATACAATAAACATTGCAGGACTTCACAGCTCTCAAAAATCTATCCTGGATCTGTGTAACTGCCTAATAACGCTAACACACTATCAAAAAGCCTCTGTGTTCTGGAATTTAAAATAAATTATAAATACTGGTATTTCTTGCTTGCTTTATCTTTCTTTAGGTAGGCCTTAGGGAAAATGCTGGTTTATCATGTTCTGAATATCTACAGCCTACCTCACTAAAAGTCCTCTGAAATTTATGTAGAGATATTCAAAGGAATTTAAAGTTAAGACTAGAATAATGGTATAAAAGAATATTTCAGATGTCCGCACTTCTCATTTCTGTCTACACTTTCCCAAATGAGAGTTCCTATGCAGTTTCAACAGTTTTCCCAAGTGTGATCTAGAGGATTTCTAGGAAGGAAATCTAACTAAATAAACTAGAAGTCTTTCTTTAATCTGTTCATCAGCAGGAAAATTATATGAAATCATTAGTGTAACTATCCTCAGACCACAGGGCTCATGCACATACTCTTTTTTTTTTCATCTGAGTGAATAACAAGTTCTAGGCTGTCATAAAAGTACAGTTTTCCTTTATTGTCCAGTAAAGTTTTACAGCTTTGTTATTCAACACTCTGCAGAGATTTCCTTGCTCATTTCCATTTTCCACTCTATTCAAAGCCCCTCTGTTATTTTAATCCCTACTGTTCTTTTTAGTTAAATTCACAAGTATTTTCTTCCTCATGTTCACTATGTTTTCAGTGTTCTCCTTGATCCTGAGTCTTGGCAAGTTGCTCTTTCCTCCACTGATTCATATGTCAATTATTGCTTATATCCATGTTTTTTTCTTGCCATAAGGTAGTTTACCACACTGAGTAACCAAATCAGCTAAAGAAAAACATAATATTATTTTTTTTTATAATAACAAAAAAAAAAAATTACACATAACTACTCTCATTCAGTCAATATTGTGGGTTTTTTAATGAAGAATTATAGCACTATATGCAAAGTAAGACTGTTTTTCAGGAGTTCATATCTTATTAAAAAAAAATTAAAATATTATTTTTGCTAAAAAAGCAGAAAGAGCCTTAATATTTTGCACATTAAAAAAAAAAAAAAAAACCAAAACAAAGCCCACAATTGGATTCTCGTTCTCATAAACCAGCCTTAAATTAAAGAATTAAGTTATGGATTATATGACTGTAATCTGTTTTTATTTTAAATTAATTAGATTTTTACCAGCTAAAATGCAAATTACAATCTGAACAATGAATGCATACCTGCATTTTTGCATTAATCACATAATGGAAATTACCAGAATTATTAGTTTTGGACCTTGAAAGTAACAGTTAATTAGTGTACTGAAAGCATTACTTTTATTTAAGTGAATTCATTCGCTCTATCAAAGATAACTTAATTTCTTCGAAGTTGATTATTAAAAAAATCATATTTTACTTTCTCAATAAAAATTTTAAACTTTAATAGATTCTGACTCAATTATCTTATCTTGAGAACCATAAGTTATTAAGAGGATTATTAAAGAATAAGACTGCCTAGGTCAATTCTTTCTCAGCGAAAGAAAACCTGTCACAATATCACATTTGCATTCTCAGCACAAGGCAAAACAGAGAGTCAGTATTTTTATATGGACAACTCTTGTATTTGAATTAAAAAAAAAAAAAGAAAAAGACAATCAGGTTTACAAGTCATTCTTTAAATTTGTACCATACACACAACTGCAGAATAACTTCTGATTTTATATTTCAGAACTATATGTATTCAAGAATCTCCAGGAAGAAATCAGGCCATTTTAAATTTGGTACTCAGCTTCTGGGAATCTCCAAGTGCACCCACTGCTGTCCATTTACTATTTATAGAACTTACACACCCTCTTCAGAGGGTTGCTTCATGACATGCTAAAGATGTAGATGTGAGTTTAACAGCTAGTTGGCTAAAATAGTTCCAACTTTATAGTTCTGTGGTTTATGTCCTTAGAAGCACAATTTCTACAGTAAATTTTGGCTGATAAAATAATTTCAAATATTGGGAAAAGATAAAAATCTAATTATTATACCTGTGTGATTAAAGCACTGTGGAGCTTGGGATTATGACTGATAAGGAATTAGATTTAGACTAAGATGTCTGGAGTCTGTCAAAGGACTGTGGACAGCTATATAGAGGGTGCTATATTGAAAATAATAGGTAGAATGTGAAATTCCCAAGGATAGCATTTTGAGGTTAAAAACTGCTGAAATTATGGTTCCTATGATTAAAGTTTCACTGCATTTTTAGTTTTTGGATTATATACTTGGTCTAGCAAGTCTGGCTGGGATGGAGTTAATTTTCTTCATAGCAGCCTGTATGGTGCTGTGTTTTGGATTTGCACCTACAATAATGTTGATAGAACATCAATGTCTTCTCTGCCACCCTCTTGTGAGTAGGCTGAGGGTGCAGAAGAAGCTGGGAGGGGACATAGCTGTGACCCCAACTGACCGAAAGGATACTCCCTACCGTATAACATCATGATCAGCAATAAAAGGTGAGGAAAAGGAATAGTAAGGTGGGACATTCATGGTTATGACGTTTGGTTTTCCAAGTAACCATTGCATGTGCTGAGGTCTGGCTTTCCACGAATTGTCTGAAAAATTCTCTTGCCGATGGTTTTACGCTTCAAATTCTCTCCCTGATCCTGCTGAAAGGAAGTGTGCAAGTGATGGGATGGGGGCTTAGCTGCTGCTGAGGTCAACACATAATACTTGGTTAGAAGGTGCAGGGCAGATGCAGTAAATGAATTAATGAAATAATGTATATTATTCAAAAAGAGAGGAATAACTTGGAATCTGTGAACGCAGTTTTCTGTGAAGTCAGTCACACTAGGTGCTGTCTGTTCTCCACTATCCAGTGTGTCGTTTGCTACCTACCATGCTGCCTTTGAAAAAATAATTTTTATGGCAGAACACTGTTAAATCAATCAGTGTGGCTGCACAGAACAGGGTAGCTCTGCTAGTGGGAAGAGCTAAGATTAGAGAAAGCCTGTGTGTCAATCAACTATAGACAGAGGATGAGCTGCTGTACTCCTGTGTGCCTGTAAAGAGTCAGGATCCATGCAGTACTTGGCTTTTAGTTCTGGTACATGATGTAGTACCACCCACCAGAGCAAAATGGGAGAGTAGACACTGGAAAAAAGCAACCATTACCAATGAAGAGATTTTTTTTTTTCATTTGGGTATTTTTTTTTAAATTATATGTTGTATTTTCTGATTACTTCATCACCTTTTGGTGACCAGAACGTGCTTTGAGAAATCGAACCAATTGAAGATTACTTTGGACAACAGTTAGAAAATTTATACCCCTCGTACACCTGAAATAAGGAATAGGTAAGCATATGTACACAAATCTTAGTGATCTCATATGAAAAATATCTAGAACTTAAAGCAATTGACAACAGAAAAAAAAAACAAACGTGTCATTTCATGGAAACTGAAACCAGTTAGTTTCAGATTAGCAGAAAATCAGACCTCCAGAAAAACAGACCATTCACTGGAAGAGTTCAACAGGATTATTGCTTTCATGCATTTGCAGTTACTACTTTTGCTTATCCTTAGGTAAAAAAGGATGGAAGAGAGTAGAAAGGTTTTACGGGGGTTCAAGAAAGTTATTGTACCACTTGTGCAACGGACCTCTTAATTGGTTTTCTACTTGCGCAGTGCCAGTCCTGGGTTAAAGTATAGCTAGGATCTAGGAACATTCGGTTCCTAGATCTGCAACATTCAGTCGAACAGAACTCCAAGTTTTCATACCTTTTCATCAAAAATATTGAAGGAATGGAGAAAGCAAACTTACTTTTATTTTAAAGAAAGTAACACAGCTAGAGAACTCTTAAAATAAATTGAAATATTGAAAAAAAAAAAAAGCCACTTACATATGGATATAAGAAAAGCAGATATGGAGGCACATAGTTTTTGAGTGATACCACATTTAGCATAACATTTAAACTTCTCATTACTGCTGACATTTAAAAGATTTTTTTTTTCCATAAGTGTTCCTCACGAAATACTGGCAAATGCATGAGTACTGAGAGAGAGTTTTTTACATATAATTCAAAACATCCAGAAAACTGACTTTGTAAGGTAAAATAGATAAGTAAAAGCTGTCAGCTCAGAGTCCTTTATCCTCCATACATTACTTTAAGTATCCTAAGTCAAAACAAAAATCTCACAACTTCTAAATAGCAGGGTTTTTTTTTTAACTCTGTGTCTGTCATTAACAAATATGTTTATTCTTGTAAAAGTTTCACAAATGCAACAGTTATTTTACATAAAATACACTTTTTTTTATATGATAAATCTATTAGTTTCAAATTATGAAGTCAAAAGTCTCCTCAGTAATCCCTAAAAATCACATATTTTGGCAAATAATATTTTTAAATCAGATTTTCAATTGATAAGCTAGAATTTCTGAGGGAACACTTGCAATTAATAATTTAAAAACCTTTTATTAGAAGACTGTTTTATAAACATGTTACAAGTAAAGGGGTTAAATTTAATTTTAAGTAATCAAAAGCAGCTTCAGGACCATCTAAGGAACCTGAAGGTGCACAAGTCCATGGGATCTCATGAGATGCATCCAAGGGTCTTGAGGGAACTGGCAGATGAAGTTGCAAAGCCATTGTCCATCGTATTTGAGAAGTTGTGGCAGTCTAGTGAGGTTCCCACCAACCAGAAAAGGGGAAACATAATCCCCCATTTTAGAAAGGGAAACAAGGAAGACCCAGGGAACTACAAGCTGGTAAGCCTCATCTCAGTGCCTGGCAAGGTCATGGAGCAGATTCTCCTGGACACCATGCTAAGGCACATGGAAAAATAAGGAGGTGATTTGTGACAGCCAAGATGACTTCACTAAGGGCAAATCATAGCTGACAAATGTGGTAGCCTTCTATGATGAGGTTACAGCATTTGCGGACAAGGGATGAGCAACTGGTGTCATCTACCTGGACTTGTGCAAAGCATTTGACACTGTCCCACACAACATAGACTCATAGAACGGTTAGGGTTGGAAGGGACCTTTAAAGGTCATCTAGTCTAACCCCCGCTGCAAGGAGCAGGGACATCGCTGACTAGATCAGGTTCCTCAGAGCCTCATCCAACCTGGTCTTGAACAGTTCCAGGGATGGGGAATCCACCACCTCTCTGGGAAACCTGTTCCAGTGTTCTACCACCCTCATTGTAAAAAATTTTTTCCTAATATCTAATTTAAATCAACTACTCAGTGGATAAGGAATTGGCTGAATGGCTGTACTCAAAGAGCTGTGGTCAACAGCCCAATGTCCAAGTGAAGACCGGTGACGAGTGGTGTTCCTTAGGGGTTGGTTTTGGGACTAGTGCTGTTCAACATCTTTGTGGGCGACATGGACAGTGGGATAGAGTGCACCCTCAGCAAGTTCGCCAACCACACCAAGCTGTGTGGTGCCATTGACACGCTGGAGGGGAGGGATGCCATGCAGAGGGACCTGGACAGGCTGGAGAGGTGGGCCCATGCCAACCTCATGAAGCTCAACCAGGCCAAGTGCAAGGTCCTGCACCTGGGTCGTGGCAATCCCAGGCAGAAATATAGGCTGGGCGGAAAATGGATGGAGAGCAGCCCTGAGGAGAAGGACTTGGGAGTGCTGGTTGATAAGAAGCTCAACATGAGCCAGCAATGCGCCCTTGTGGCCCAGAATGCCAACCGCATCCTGGGCTGCATCAAGAGGAGCATGGCCAGCAGGTCGAGGGAGGTGATTCTCCCCCTCTACTCTGCCCTGGTGAGACCCCACCTGGAGTACTGTGTCCAGCTCTGGAGTCCCCAACATAAGAAGGACACGGACCTGTTGGAGTGAGTCCAGAGAAGGGCCATGAAGATATTCAAGGGCTTGGAGCACCTTTTGTATGAGGACAGGCTGAGAGAGCTGGAGCTGTTTAGCCTGGAGAAGAGAAGGCTCCATACAGTGCAACACAGAGAGTCACAACTTTTTTCTCCAGTGCTGATACTGCGTGTTGCTGACTATTTTATTCCAAAAATCTGGCAAGGTGTGTTTCTAATCATCAGTAATCATAAAACAATGGTTAAAATCAGATATCTTGAAATGTGACAGATAGCAAACAACATTGGCAAGTTTTGCACTAATGAGGATAAACAGAGAAGTTGTAATAGAAAGCATGGAACATTTTTTTTCTGCAGGTACTAGGGAAAAAAATTAATAATTTTAGGAAACTAGACTCTCATTACTTCATCAATTTAGAGGTTCAAATTAATGATACCGTATGAAAAAAAAAACCAACAAAAAAAACCCAAACAAGAAACAACAAAAAAAAAACCCAAACAAAAAACAACAAACCAACAAGCAACTAGAGACATATAGCACCAAGAAAGAAGCTTCATTTCTTGGTCAGGCCTCATTGAGAGAGTTTCTCAGGAATACTTTTCATAACTATGAAGCTTCTAAGAACTATATCATTTCATAAATTGAAATCTGTGAGGCAATGAACTCAATTTCTTTCCCTCCCCCCCCCCCCCTATTTATTATATGGAAAGGTAGAAGACAGAGACAATAAATCTTAATAGACAAGTAAGGACCTTAGGAAATTTCCTGACTTAGCTAGACAAAACTTTTCCTAGTGAAAACAGTGAGCACTCTGAAGATTTTTTTTTTTTTTATCCTACAACACAGAAGACATATCTTTAATTAGTGCATTAAAATACAAAAAATATTTACTGTAAATTAGACTTCATAAGATAGAGAACACAAGAATCGTTAAAAAATTAAATGTTCGCAGTTCATTAAGTTTAACTTACTGATAGAATAATTTTTATTGATGCAGAAACCAAATTACTGCTAATAGGGTAGAGATCTATTCCCCTCACTCCTAGCAGAGCTAGGTATAGAATACTTTGTCTTTCTTGTCTTTCTGGCAGCATCTGAAAAACTATACTAAAATGTCAAAGAGATATGATCAGGAAATTGTTAATAATTTTTCTCTTTTTTGATCATCATTTCTTGTTATATTCCTTCTATCTGCAATTTTATATCTGCCAGGATTTGTCTGTCAGTTATTATGATGGAAAGCTCAATATTTAGTCAGATGAAGTAGTATGCATTTAAACACGACGACAAGGTAATAACGTTAAAGGAATGATGTATGACATTATACAGTAATGTTTCCAGTTAAGAAAAGGTCTTCCCTCTAAAATTCTGAGATTTAAAGTTTTCTTCTTGTATCTCAGAGGAATTAATACTTTGTTTCAGTCTTTGTTACTGTTTTAAATATTAAAATAAATGAAAAAATATAGATCTATATAAGCGAATTTAAAAATAGAAGTGTCAGGTTTTGCACTGACTTATCAGAACAAAGGTTTGAACTTTTGTCTTCCACGTCTCATGTAAATTGTCTAATTCTAGAGTCCTTCTAATGTCCCTTAATACATAATTTAATAAAATCTGCTTGTTTTACAGTGACATTATCATATTCCTCTGTACAACAGACATGAAATGATAGATCTTTTAAAATGCAAAACAGAGCTTGAATATAAAAGTTAAGCTCTGTTCTTTCTGGTTCAAGCATTATCACTGGCAATAAAGATTTCACATTTGTTACTATAATAATAGTATGGATGATACCTGAAACAAAAAAAAAAAACAACCTGCTGCCATCATGGAAAGCATCTGAGATTTAAATTTAACAGAGTACAGTAATGTTGACTAAGAAAATTACAGTTTTACAAATATTCTTCTCTGTCCGTAACTGGTCTTTAAAATATATCCAAGGGGAAATTTGATTATCTGTTCGAAAGTAAGAACAGAAGTGTAAAAAGTTACAGGGAGAATCTCAAGGTCATGCACTCTACCAAAAATAAATTTCTCACTTAAGCTTTCACAGATTTTCTAATAAAAGTCTGAAGTGCCACAGCTAGCATTTATTTCATTTTGTTGGCAGCATACCATATAGAGCAATATGAATGTTATTTTGAGAGTCATCTCGTAGCAAGGTTCACGATCTGTTGATTCTTTATGAAAAACTTTGTGTTTCCATATACATAGTTTAGCCTCGCTTTGGACAAAGCTATGCAGCCTCTTGCTCACCCAACGCATCCTCCAAGGGAATAGTGAGAGAAAATATAAGAAAAAAGGCTCGAGGTTTGAGATAAGAACAGAGAGAGATCCTTAAAGTTACCATTATGGGCACAACAGACTTGACTTGGGGAAAACTATTTGTTTATTGCTAAAATCAAAGCAAGATAAAGAAAACAAAGTAACATCCCTCCACCCCTCCCTCTTCCCGGGCTTAACTATATGTTCAGTTATCTCTTCCTCCTTCCCCTCTCTGAGCAGCACAGGGGGGAATAGGGAACAACGGTTATAGTCAGTTCATCACATGTCACTTTGCAACACTCATTCCTTCTCAGGGGAAGAACTCCTCACATTCCTCCCCTGCTCCAGCATGGGATCCCACCCACAGGCTACAGTACTTGATAAACTGCTCTGATGCGGGGTTGTTTTTCCATGAGGTGCAGTGCCTCCAGAATGGCTGCCCCAGCGGGCACTCCATGGGCTACAGCCTCCTTCAGGCATCCACCTGCCCCAACGTGGGGTCCTCCATGGGCTACAGGTGGATCTCTGCTCCTCCGTGGACCTCCATGGGCTGCAGGGGGACAGACTGCTTCACCATGGGCTGCAGGGGAATCTCTGCCAGGAGCCACATTACTCCTCCCCCTCCTTCTTCACTGACCTTCTGCTTCTCACAAAAAAAAATTCTTCACAATTGTCTCAGGCAGATGCCTCTCACGTTCTCTTGACATCTCTCCACTTCTTGCACCTGGGCTGGGCTGAACTGGGCCCACATGGCTACCCAGCAGGAGGCCAGAGGGTGAGGGCTGCAAGGCCCACAAGGCTCACACTTCAGCTTCTTCACATCTTCTTTTTTTTCCCCCCTTCTTAAATATGTTATCACAGAGGCATTATCACTGAACATTCTGCTACCAGTTGCCTCAGCCCTGGCCAGCAGCAGGCCCACCCTAGGCCCAGCTGAGTCCACTGGACAAAGAGGAAATTTCTAGCAGCTTCTTACAGAAGCTGTCACCATAGCTCCCTATCACTAAGCAAAAACAACACAATATGGAAACCAACAGTAAATAAATTGTTTTTTGTCTAGCTCTGAATACTGAATTCCCTTTCCTGTTGGATATAAACCCCAGAACTTCTCATTGCATCTCCTAATTTCCTACAATACACATTAACTAGGAAATAATTGAATTCACTCAGAAATCTCAAAATATGTTCTGTCTCAAGCACTAAAAGAAGTTGTCACTTGTCTTTCAAAGACCTTGTTACTACCTATTCATTTTCAGTTAAATTTCTCCATTCCAGGTGGAAACCAGAAGGAAATACAAAATTTATCAGGTCCAAGATTTTTATTTCTTCTTTCTGACAGAGATTTTCTACTGAGAACACATATCAACAGATAATTTTCCCCAAATAAGAGTGTAGAAAAGGAAAAATAGACTCAGATATTAGATTTGGGAAATCTTTGACCTGGTCTATTTTTCCCTATCATAATGCTAAACATAAAACTTTAAGCCGTCTCTCTTATAAGAGAAAAAAGAAGTTAATTTGTATTAGTTAACTAACATTCTGAAGACAAAGACATTCCTACTGAATTCTACTGCAGTCTTAATGTTACGCTGTTTTTAAGGGAAGGCTATCTATAAAGAAAGATTAATATCCTCTTTCCATTTATCTTATGATTGATTACTTTCACCAGTAAAATATTTTATTTTTTGTTATTTATTTTTCACATTTCAGTTTTGGGTCACTGTATCTTATTTTTCATTTGTCTTTTAAACTGAAGTTACACCTCTTCATCTTTTATATTATATCTCCAAAGTCTGTGAAGACTACCACAAATACAGTCAAACTAGATAAGTATATCCTTCCCAGATGGTTTTTAAAAACCTAAGATTAATTTGATCTATTATTTGAAATCTTTCCAACTTCTAAATTAATTTTATTTTCTTTTTAGGAATACCAATCACAGCATTTCATTAGTAGCCCTGCCAGCAATACCTTCAAAGATGAAATAATCTTCATGTCATAGAATCATAGAATCATAGAATGGTTAGGGTTGGAAGGGACCTTCAAAGGTCATCTAGTCCAACCCCCCTGCAAGGAGCAGGGACATCCCCCACTAGATCAGGTCGCTCAGAGCCCCATCCAGCCTGGCCTTGAATGTTTCCAGGGATGGGGCATCCACCACCTCTCTGGGCAACCTGTTCCAGTGATCTACAACTCTCATGGTGAAAAATTTCTTCCTAATGTCCAATCTAAATCTACCCCCCTCTATTTTAAAACCATTACCCCTTGTCCTATCACAGCAGGCCCTACTGAACAGTCTCTCCCCATCTTTCTTGTAGGCCCCCTTGAGGTACTGGAAGACCGCTATCAGGTCTCCCCGGAGCCTCCTCTTCTCTGTCCTTATCTAAAAGTCACTTTTAAGTATTTCTAAATTAATTCTTGTTTGTTTTACACATAAGATCATTAATGTATTTGATGGAATCACTGAAGATTATGTGCTCCACCCATCTCCACACCTCTAGTGATACAAGATGAACTTAATACACTAGGAAATATGTATAACCTGCGGAAGAAAAGTCACACCAACAAGTGGTGCCCTAAAGAAGGTTTATGGAGCATATCTGAATTGATCAAATAATTAAAGAAAATCAACAAGCTTTTGACACAAAAAAAAAAGATAGTTTTTTTAATGCTCATTTTTTTTCCTCTAGAATGTTTACAGTTGGGTATTTTCAATTTAGTCTTTTGCTTCTTTGTTTAATTTTTTTTTCATGATGGGAAATATAATAATAATTATGTTTTAGCTTGCATCATTGTGAAGCAAAATATTTCTGATAGTTAAGTTGAAAGATTTTTTTTTTTAATATTAGTTAAACATTAATATTATTTTCTCCGGTTGATACTGTGATTGAAAGAAACTATCACCCAGGGTACACTAGCCTGTCTTTCATAGGATGGACTCCTCACCCCTACATCATAAACAAAGCACTAGTGTTACATTCTGCTTGAATTTTTAGGGCTTATTTTGAAAAACATGTTACTGTCATATGTAAGTTAGTGAATTCTTTGACCTGAGACTATGTGAATTCAGTAGCTAAATTACAAGAGTCATGGAGTACTAGAGCAACTGAAGTGAATGGATTTATACAGGAGAGGCTAAATAAATTAATTCTCACTTGCTTTAATGAATCGAGTGTATTATCTTAATATTTATGAAAGTATATGATTTTTAATTGTCATTCTGACAACTTTGAGTGTTCAATACTCTGTCTTTTTTTTTCGTATGCATTCTTCATGATTAATTTATCTTTAAAAGCTTTATTAAATATTCTTCTCCTCTCCTATTTCCAGATAACATTTTGGATCTGTTTGGGGCTGAGGTGGGTTGGAAAAGATATAAAGATGTGGTTTCAGACTGTCACCGTGGAATACCAGATCAAATCTCTCAACATTTAAAAAATAAAATAAAATAAAATAAAATAAATAAAAAAATATCTACAGAAACTTAGATGCAAGGTAATAACTTTTTTTTTTAATCTTTCTCTATGAAATCTTTGTGAATATGTCATAAATATTTTTTTCTTTATGATGAGCAATAGGGTATGGTTTTTTTTTTTTTCACTAACACTTTTACATCTGTACTACAATGGTACTAAAAAATTAAAGATTTAAAGATACTTACTAAAAAGAAAGAAAAAAAAAGTCTACCTGTGACAAAATATGACATTTTGTAAGACACTGCAAAAATTCTGATATTACACTTTGACTTTTGTGTAGCATACTATTTTAGTATGCTAAGCTAGCTTGGAAGTGTTCCAATTTATAGACGGTGGTTCCTTAATTACCTTTAAGTAGTCTATTAAAGGAAAAAAAAAAAAAAAGAAAATTATTTTAGTGTCATTAAAAATATCCTTTGTCAACTTTCTATTTTGCTTTAATTACTCTTCAGAATATTTGAGCTTTTAAAGAGAACTACAGAGGGGAATCATATCTTTTTCTGTTAGAATTCTTAGAACCTGTCAACAAAATACTAGGTAAAGACGAAACAGGCAACATAATTTATGTAGGCTTCCAAAAACCTTTTGACAAGGTGCCATGCAAGAAACTAATACAGAAAATGAATAATCATAGATGAAGGTTATGCAGTTTTCTCACATATAAAAAAAAATATGGAATACTTAAAGCAAAAATAAATATAGATAATCGATTTCAGTATAACAAAAGAGTAATAACAAGATATTTTGAGATTATGTGCTAGTTTCATGTAATTACATATTTTCATAAATGACCTAGAAATGAAGTTAATCATGAAGCAAGAAAATTTCCAGGAATATTTTTTTTTTAAATTGATCAGTTATAGACACATTGAAAAAGCCCAGGAGGTATTACTGCAAAACATCGTGTTTTGAAGGAAATAGTAGGGTTGCTAACATATTTTCCAGGGAAATAGATTAGGATATTTAAAAATATATTAACTTACTTTATTAGAATTAATATATATTTCTATTTGGAGTGTGTCTTTTCTCAGTTTTAATTCACAGAAACGAGGAGGCAATCAATCTAAACAGCAAATTAAAAACTAGTTGCAAGTAATACCTTAAAAAAAATCAAATAAGATTCAAATTAATCAGATCAAATATTGTAAGATATATGTAAAAGACTTACCCAACTTCAATGATAATTTTCATATGGTTAGTGACACTTAATTTTAACCAATATTTTCATTCAGAGCATTAACATGAATTTCAAGTGAATGCTCTGTTCACCAATAGTGATTACTCTCTGGTTCAGTGTGCACAGCCATTCCATTGCTTGCAAGCTAGAGTCTTTTGGAAGTAAACATAATCACAACTGTTACTCCAGGTGTGTTTGAAATGCCTTTAACACAAATGTAAGATGTGAACCAATGATTGTCCTTCTGGACAGCCTTCAATCAGTTGCAAGATGGGGACATTCAATACAGATTACCAGATTAAATGTAATGTAGAATAAAAACATTGACCAGCAGATTGTACCTATATAGAAGCTTGTTATCAACTGTTTCCATGCACTAATATTTTTCTGTTCAGATAAATTCCTTTCCAGTATAAAAATAAATGTAAAAAACTTGAGTTTTAATATTCAGTGCTGTTTTCACTTTTTCTTCAAAGATGTAAGACAAGTTTTAAGACAAGTTCTATTCAAAATTTCATATAAGGAGAGACAAATGATGAAATTTAATTATGATTTATTTATATTATTTAATTATGTAATTAATAATTATTAATGTAATTATTAATTCTGTGGTATTTCTTCTTCCCAATACTAACTGCTGTAAGTGGTATGACACTGAAGTCGTCCTTTGCTTGAATTCCATATAAATTTATTTGTTCCGTGTTTGCATTTGGCAAGAACACTCACCTGTAGTATTCTTACAGTCAACTGGTTCATAGTATATTTTACAATTGTGTTAATCTGCTCCCAAAGGTGTAAAATATCAGATTAGATCAACAATAAATTTAATCTTTCCTGAGGATGTCTGCATTCTCATATATGCTAATATACAGGCACAATGTAAAAAAATCAGAGTGTTTTCAAGCTTAATGAAACTTTTCATGTTTGCTCTCAGTTTGTGAATTTCTGTATGCTTATTTTCCTTCATATAAATTTTTTGCATCATCATACTGCAGTTTCCTTCACTAATGAAAAAAAATCGCAAGAGACAGTACTCATATACTGAAGTACTCAACAATTAATATTTATAAAGTAAAAGGCCCTGTGTAACACTACTTGTAATCCTGGAGAAAAAAAATTATATGGTGAAATTTTTAAAATGTTTCTTCACATTGGACAGATCTTCCCCCTGTCAATTTTTTTAGGTGTCTCATAATGGAGAAAGTAATTGGTAAAAAATACGTTTGGTTTTTTTAAGAGTGAAAATGTTAAAATTAACATACATTAAAATCAATAAAAAGGAGATGATGCATTTCCCCGCAGCTCTTGAAAATTCTCAACAGGCAAATGTTTTCTATAGTTGAGTTCCCAAATCTAGGAACTCAATCTTAGTTCTGGGCCTAAGGATTTAGCTACTTCAGTTCTGATAGTAATGGTACTTACAGATATTGGGGAAGAAGAGGTCAATGTCTAGGTGGAGAATGGTGACAAGTGGCATTCCTCAGGGGTCTGTGTTGGGCCTGGACCTGTTCAGCATCTTTGTTGGCAACATGGACAGTGAGATAGAGTGCACCCTCAGCAAGTTCGCTGACTACACCGAGCTGTGTGGTGCCATTGACACGCTGGAGGGGAGGGATGCCATCCAGAGGGACCTGGACAGGCTGGAGAGGTGGGCCCATGCCAACCTCATGAAGTTCAACCAGGCCAAGTGCAAGGTCCTGCACCTGGGTCGTGGCAATCCCAGGCAGAAATATAGGCTGGGCGGAGAATGGATCAAGACCAGCCCTGAGGAGAGGGACTTGGAAGTAATGGTGAATGAGAAGCTCAACATGAGCCAGCAATGTGCCCTTGTGGCCCAGAAGGCCAACCGCATCCTGGGCTGCATCAAGAGGAGCATGGCCAGCAGGTCGAGGGAGGTGATTCTCCCTCTCTACTCTGCCTTGGTGAGACCCCACCTGGACTACTGTGTCCAGTTCTGGAGCCCCCAACATAAGAAGGACATGGACCAGTCGGAGAGGGTCCAAAGGAGGGCCACAAAGATGATCAGAGGGCTGGAGCACCTTTCCTATGAGGACAGGCTGGGAGAGTTGGGGCTGTTCAGCCTGGAGAAGAGGAGGCTCTGGGGAGACCTGATAGCAATCTTCCAGTACCTCAAGGAGGCCTACAAGAAAGATGGGGAGAGACTGTTCAGTAGGGCCTGTTGTGACTGGACGAGGGGTAATGGTTTCAAAATAGAGGGAGATAGATTAGATATTAGGAAAAAAATTTTTACAGTGCAATTTGTAGAACACTGGAACAGGTTGCCCAGAGAGGTGGTGGAAGCCCCATCCCTGGAAACATTCAAGGCCAGGTTGGATGGGGCTCTGAGCAACCTGATCTAGTCAAAGATGTCCCTGCTCCTTGCAGGGGGGTTGGACTAGATGATCTTTGAAGGTCCCTTCCAACCTTAACCATTCTGTGATTCTATGATTCTATTTTTTTTTTTAATTACAGTTTAGAATTAGTTTAGATACATTCAGTGAAATACATAGTATTTCATTAAGTTCAGCTCACCAAAAAGCACCCCTAAAATTGTCATAAGACTCTATATTTCTTCTCAGAAAAAAAAAAAAAAAACACGCAGAGATTAAGTTAATGCTCCTGTATTGCCAAAATCAAAGCAATATATTTCTATACAGATTTCAAATGGAGCAGGGACGATAGCTGTGACTTGTGTCACCATACAGTAGAAAGCGATAACAAAGTATACTTATTCTGTCCCAGAAATGCTCAAGTTAGCATGCTTATTGTTATCCTATCATACCTTACTGTATCATTTCACACAAGTGTTTTCCAAGTCCACACTTAGTTAAAACATTTGAGTATTTAATTCTTAAAGATTCTTCAAGGAACTCCTTTACCTTTATATTAAGCCTATATCATCACTTATCCAGTATTACTGTAAAAATCAGCCTCACGAGCAATTTGTCAAAATGCCTGGCAACAAAACATCTGTAATATACAGTTGCTGTGTTATATAGCCAATATTATGTTCCTCAATTAACTGCAGTTTTATCTTAGTAAGATTATATATTTGTCATTCATTACTTACCCCAAATCTTCCTCTATACCTTCCTGAGAAATGGAAAGAAATCTTAATGTAGTCAACTGTTTGGAACAGTAACATTCAAAATGTTTTTATAATAAGATGGAGTGACTGTTTCCTAATACATAACAAGATCCAAATTATATTAAGGTTTTGATCGCAGGAAGGAAGAGGAATGTTCTGAGAAGAGGCATAGATTTTAATGAGAAACAAAGTTTCTTTCTTCCAGGATAGAGACACAGCAGGTTTTTTCAAACTCACTTTGAAATGTTCACCACTCAGAGAACTAATGTATTTATAAGAGAATCCCAAAGCAAAAGTCCCTTTTATCCTAGTTTCAGAAGTATCTTAAACATGACTTGAAAAGCGCTATGAACAAGATATTATTTCATCGAGAGCAAAAGTTATTGCTTCCCTGGATTCAAATGACAGGTTGATACAAGGTCAGTATACCAAAAGAATTCACTCATAGCAGGATACTTCTTACTATTCTATTACGCCATTTTGTGCCACTATAAAGCAGATTATTCTTCCATGGCTATAAAAGGAATGAATTAGAAGAATTCCTGAATTTTTGTGTAACATCCATAGAGGGATGCATCCTCAAACATTTGAGCTATGTCAGCAAAAGACACTGCTTCTAGAGACAGAAAAATTCCAAGCAGGTGACAGAGAATGCTGCCAGTTCTAGTTGTTCATCACCACAGAGGAAAAAAAAATCATGATAAAGAGGACAAGCTGGGCAACAAATCCCTATAAATTTAGTTCCGAGTCAAAGTGAGACAGAAACTACTTTTTTTTTTTTTTAATTGTTCTAACTGAGGTAAAATCTAATTGAATTTATTTAGTTATTCAATAAATTTGTAACTCTATGAGTCCTAGTTTCTCTGAACTAAACTAGAAAAAAAGAAAAAATTGTTTGCATCAGCACACTTCTGACTTTAATTTAACAGTTTGTGGTATAGATGTAACAGTTTTGCTGGTATAGATGTAGTCTAGCTGAACCAGCACTTATACAGAGGGTACCCAGATTCTTAGTATAAGCACTGGAGAGCAAGCAGGTTGTTCCGAAGATGCTGAAGAAGTAGAATATACCTTCCTAAACTAGGTAACAAAATCAGATGGACTAGCTCTTTCTAACCATCTAACAATTAGTGGAATCTATATTATAAATAATGAAAAATTAGAACTGATGAACATGTAGCTACTTAAGCGCAGTAAGTTGAAAACTATACAGCAAAACACAAAATATCACTGATCAAAAGAAAAGTGTTATTATTACAAATGGGATACTACAGCAAATAAGTCATAAAATGAGAAGGTATGAAAAGATAAGTGAAACTCCCTGATTATAAAATGTATAAACAGAGCCTATTAAAGTTAATCTACAGAGTTAACTGCCAGTATGACTCTGGTTCATCAATATATTCTGTTAATACTGTAATCTTTTAGCTGAACCAAAAGTTGACATACAAACATAGTAATGTTAATAGATTCTCAATACTTAAAGCAGTGCTTTGTAGAATGTTAGTTCACACATTACTTTCAATTTATAGTTCTAATAAAAATAATGAAGAAGAAGCTGGAAACAAGCTGCTCACCCTGTAGAAATATGGTTTTATACACACCAGTCACAGTATTGTTCAGTGTCATCTGCTCAAAATCTCATCTTTGTTTGAGATTTCACAAATTTTGTTCTGCTTGACTCAGTGAGCCATTGTAAAGGGTTATTTAATGCTGAAATGAAGTATAACAAAGCATTTAATTTCACAATTGGATGCTTTTATGCACATACTCCAGTCATCATAACTTTGTAGCCCAGTCTTACAATGACAATACTTCTTCTGTTATGTTCCTTTTTTTCACATGGAACACTGATTTCATGAAATTGTATGTTTATTTCAAACAATTGGAATACATAACGTGTTTTGAACTCCGGTTGCTTTTGATAGTTAATAAAAAGATTTTCACTGCCAAGCTTATATAAATGAGCTTTTTTAAAAGCTATTGATACTGTTGGCAAAAGTTGTTTAATGTATAGACATGATATATATTCTGATTTTGTGACTTGTCATCTGTTTGGTTTTTTTTTTCATTTTTTTTTCCAATATTAAAATTCTGCATTCATATTCTTTTTAAGTAGGGTACTTTTTTTGGTGGGTTGTTTGTTTTTTTTTTTTGTGAGGATCTTTCAGTTTATATTTTCTTTGGTGCAAGTCAACCAGAAAGAAATATATAAAAGTAGAATATATCTATATAAAAGTAGAATATTGGCAGTGGCTTGCAAAACGACACTCAGGTCTCAGTAGTGTAGAAATGTTTGAATGTTTCCAGTATTAAACTTTAAAATTCATGTTATTTGCTAAAAGAAGATGAAAAATTAAATCTTACATTTGCAAAAAAAAAAAAACGAAACAAACCAAACCTTAATCTTAAATTGTCTTTACAGGAGAACGTGGGAAAGAAAAGACTAAAAGTAGAATTTACTTAAACTAATACCAGTATCTAGGCAAAGCTCAGTTTCTAGTAATTGTTTATAATCAGTGCAGATGTATCCTGGAGGCAATTCATGTAATTTATCTGCTTTAAAACTGAATGAATCACTAACTGGAAAGGTCTTCCATTAACTTGAAAAGGAGCTTTGATATGACTCTTTGACTCCACATCTCAGTGTCCAAGTGTCTCTGAATTGTCACCTTGAGTTAATCAGATCTGTAAAATGAATATAAATCAGAACATCAATTTTCATTTTGCAGTTTTATGGAATACATAATAGCTTCTGATTTCAGAGTAAGTAGCGTTTAAATGCATTATATATTTTTTATTTATTTATTTATTTTCAGAGAAGCTTGCATAATGGGAAGGAAAAGTAAAAAAAAAGTCTTCTTGGACTCCCAGGTTTTTTTTTATTCAGACTTTGTAGTTAACATAGTTTATAATTATTTGTGTATGTGTCTTATGAGCAACCTTATGACACATCCTAGAACGGACATATGCTCCACGACAGGTAGACACAGATTTTAAATCATTGTCTCCCAGTCTAGATGTAAACTCGCAGCCCAGAAAGCCAACTGCATCCTAGACTGCATCAAAAGAAGCATGGCCAGCAGGTCGAGTGAGGTGATTCTACTCGGCTCTTGTGAGACCCCACCTGGAGTACTGCATCCAGTTCTGGAGCCCCCAACATAAGAATCATAGAATGGTTAGAGTTGGAAGGGACCTTCAAAGGTCATCTAGTCCAACCCCCCTGCAAGGAGCAGGGACATCCCCCACTAGATCAGGTTGCTCAGAGCCTCATCCAACCTGGCCTTGAATGTTTCCAGGGATGGGGCTTCCACCACCTCTCTGGGCAACCTGTTCCAGTGTTGTACAACTCTGATTGTAAAAAATTTTTCCTAATATCTATATCTAAATCTACCTCCCTCTATTTTAAAGCCATTACCCCTTGTCCTATCACAACAGGCCCTACTGAACAGTCTCTCCCCGTCTTTCTTGTAGGCCTCTTTGAGGTACTGGAAGATTGCTATCAGGTCTCCCCAGAGCCTCCTCTTCTCCAGGCTGAACAGCCCCAACTCTCCCAGCCTGTCCTCAAAGGAGAGGTGCTCCAGCCCTCTGATCATCTTTGTGCCCCTCCTCTGGACCTTCTCCAGCCGGTCCATGTCCTTCTTAAGTTGGGGGCTCCAGAGCTGGACACAGTACTCCAGGTGGGGTCTCACCAGGGCAGAGTAGAGGGGGAGAATCACCTCCCTCGACCTGCTGGCCATGCTCCTCTTGATGCAGCCCAGGATGCGGTTGGCCTTCTGGGCTGCAAGAGCACATTGCTGGCTCATGTTGAGCTTCTCATCAACCAGCACTCCCAAGTCCTTCTCCTCAGGGCTGCTCTCCATCCATTCTCCACCCAGCCTGTATTTGTGCCTGGGATTGCCACGACCCAGGTGCAGGACCTTGCACTTGGCCTGGTTGAACTTCATGAGGTTGGCATGGGCCCACCTCTCCAGCCTGTCCAGGTCCCTCTGCATGGCATCCCTCCCCTCCAGCGTGTCAACGGCACCACACAGCTCGGTGTAGTCAGCAAACTTGCTGAGGGTGCACTCTATCTCACTGTCCATGTCGCCGACAAAGATGCTGAACAGATCCAGGCCCAACACAGACCCCTGAGGGATGCCACTCGTGACCGGTCTCCACTTGGACATTGAGCCGCTGACCACCACTCTCTGAGTGTGGCCATCCAGCCAACTCCTTATCCACCGAGTGGTCCGTCCATCAAACCCATGCCTCTCTAGTTTAGAGAGAAGGATGTTGTGCAGGACACTGTCAAAAGCTTTGCACAAGTCCAGGTAGATGATATCCGTTGCTCGTCCCTTGTCCACCGATGCTGTGACCCTGTCATAGAAGGCCACCAAGGCCATAGAAGGACATAGATCTGTTGGAGCAAGTCCAGAGGAGCGGCACAAAGATGATCAGAGGGCTGGAGCACGAAGCACCTCTCCTATCAGGACAGGCTGAGAGAGTTGGGGCTGTTCAGCCTTGAGAAGAGGAGGCTCTGGGGAGACCTTATAGCTGTCTTACCATACCTAAAGAGAGCCCACAGGAAAGACGAGGAGAAACTCTTTAGCAGGGACTGTTGTGATAGGCCAACGGGTAATGGTTTTAAAACAGAGGGAACTAGATTTAGATCAGATACTAGGAAAAAATTTTTCACAATTAGGGTGGTAGAACACTGAACAAGTTGCCCAGAGAGGTAGTGGATGCCCCATCCCTGGAAACATTCAAGGCTAGGTTGGATGAGGATCTGAGCAACCTGATCTAGTCAAAGATGTCCCTGCTCCTTGCAGAGGGGATTGGGCTAGATAACCTATAAAGGTCCCTTCCAGCCCTAGCTATTCTATGATTCTATGATTCTACACTTTATGACAGAGTCTGTAACACTCAGATTAGTTACGCACATTTAACCTGCAAGGATATTAAACTGCTTTAACTGCACCCCAGACAGATTTTTAACCTTATCCAGTACACAGCTGTATTTTTTATTCTGTAGTTTCCTTTATGAAACTCCATAGTTCTCTCAGTCAAAAATGGAAAAAATAAGAAACAGAAGAAGACAGAGAGATATGAAAAAGTTTTCTTTCCTATAGAATTCCTGTCTATTGCAGATTACAATGTTCATGTAACGGATCAGACTCTCTTATTTAATCCTTGTTCCTACACAATGTGTATGTGATTGAATTATGGATGCTTCTGAACGCATACTTAGTGTAGAAGAGCTTAGGAAATATAAACCAATAGTTTAGTAAACATAGATGAGGGATAATGATTTTAAAATAGAGGGAGGTAGATTCACATTAGACATAAGGAAGAAATTTTTTACAATGAGGGTGGTGGTACAATGGAACAGGTTGCCCAGAGAGGTGGTGGAAGCCCCATCCCTGGAAACATTCAAGCCCAGGTTGGATGGGGCTCTGAGCAACCTGATCTGGTTGGAGATGTCCCTGCTCCTTGCAGGGGGGTTGGACTAGATGACTTTTAAAGGTTCCCTTCCAACTGTTCTATGATTCTATATATTTAACTGGAGTAGATTAAACTCTGTTATGTCTAAAGGCAAGGAAATCTGCCAAGTTGTTCATTTGATGTAAGAGAAATTCATAGGAAAAACCTCTGAAAATAATTTTATAATTGTGAATTTATTGTATTGAATTATCAATTTTTAATTTTTATTTGACTTGCCCCATTGTAAGCATAGTCTCAAATAACCTGAGAAAGCAATAACTTGTAACAAATAAAACAAAAAACAAACCCTCACATAGCTGTGGTATAAGGTCTAGTGTCTCCCATAATGTACAGTTTTAACCCACATTGACACATCCATAAACCTCACAAAAAATATTGTAACTGTATTTTTCTTCACTTAGAAGATAGTTTGTCTTCTTAATTACTAATTTTCACAAAGGTTAATACATTTTAAATGTCTTTTTCATACTCCGCAAATTCTGAGAGGTAAACCAACTTTTTTACCGTCTTGGAATACAGGAATATAAGATCACATTTGGCTTTATTTTTTTTCGTCTGGTAAGTAACTCCACCATTTCTACTGAGTAAATGGGATGTCAGTCGTGAAAAGTCACTCATTTCATGGAATGTGATCTCACACATAGACAGTATAGTGTCACTAAATTCTGTTGTATACTCCAGCAAATTTAGTACCTAGCATTTAAAGTAGAAACATTTTATTGAAGTACCATAATAGCAGCTTTGTTAACTGCCCACAAATGTCAGAAATATTTTCAATCAGCATTTTACTTCATGAAGCCAAGCTGTGTAAAACTTTCATTAAAGAAAGCAAACCCATGCAAAACAAGATTGTGCCATGTTTCATTTGTGAATGCAAAACTCATATCAGTTCTCTGGCAATATCCACAGCACAAGAAATATTTTGGTGAAGTGTAACTGTCCCTTCTGGTGAATTTATTTCCTTTCTTCCAAGTTTTTGGAAATGAAACCACAGTGCCCATCAAGTGGGCTGTTATTTTCTAGCTTATCATGTGCTTTTAGGAAATAGATTTTATTTGCTTTTCAAAGCTTTCAGTGTTAAGGTAGGACTGTGTCTAAGTAAGGGTGAAGGGGGCACACACAACTGCCAAAAATATCCGGTCATCCAGGAGAAATACGTCCAGCCTCTTCTATTTTTGAAAGATTGCTTTCTGACTGCATTATCTGCTTGTGCCTATCTTTTCTCAGGTACTCTTTTGGAGACAAAAGATGAAAAAAATGAAAGGCTGCAAATTTCCTGCCAAGCAAATAAATTCTTATATAAACCACACTAGCATTCAGAGAAGGAATTTTTCTCATTTGTTTCTTTAGAGAGGGACTGGAGAGAATCTCTGGAGATTCTCTTAAGGAAATACATTTAGGAAAAATAGTCAGTAGGTGCCCAAAGAAATAATGAATTGCCATCCACTTCCACAAAAGCACTAGTATTTTCCCATATAAATAATTTGTCTCATATGCTCTCTTCTAAGTAGTAAGTCTCTTTGCATGAAATGAATGAGCATGATAAAGATAAGCTGGTCAATATTTTTAACTTCTGACTTGATTCGACTTCTTCGGCTGCCCACAGAATCTCTTTACAGTTTTCAAAGCCTGTACATTTTTATTCTAAGTTGTGTGCATAAGTCACACAAAGTGAGAGTTTTGGAACAGCCTTCACAGTACATTCAGATTTTTTTGCCTAGTACCTTGAAAATTAAGATCACTCTGTTTCATTTTCCTTTCAGTGCATTTATTTATAGTTTAAAAAAATACTCATCAATTAAAAATATATAGGGAGTGATGGTGTTAACTAATAAACCTCAGTAATAATCATGTCTAGAATGTGAAAAAGACTGAAGATTATAAGTGAGGAGAAATGTTTGGTAAGAAAACCTACAACAATATGTGCAGAATTTTTCAAGAGGAAGATTAATCTACATCCAAGCTTGAAGAGTAGGACAGAGTACCTTGTACACGGTGCTTGAAAAACATTTGTAAATACTGGTTGAACTTATGCCACTGCTAAAGCAATCTGCAGGAACCATTACAGAGGTGCGGGTAAGCCTCAACTATGTCTTCTTTACTTTTCCTCTGCCCCTTTTGACTTTTGCTCCAAACTCTGTTGCGCCTGAGTGAAACGAGAAAATTCTCTGCACTAATAATAAAAGAAATTGGAAAGGATTAGTATGTGCCCATGTGACTCTACTTTTGGAGACAGTTAGTGGATTAGGATAAATTAAGCTTTAGGCATGTCATTATTTTTACTTGAGTTAGAAAATAATAAAAATCAAATGATCTTGGAGACTTTCTCTTTCTCAAATGTAGACACCTGATGCAGTTAGCTGTCCGTGCATAGATGAGTAAGGATTTCTGAGATCGCTAGATGTGCAAGGGCAGCTGAATAGTTGTCTTCTCATGTCATTTTAAAGATGGAGGTGTCTAAAATAGGTCAGGTGAATCATGACCAAATAGAAGCTCTTTTTCTACCAGTAATATAAAAGGTTACTGACTTACTAACTCAGACACAGATTTCTATGTTTTAAATACCTAGAGTTAGATAAGTCCTAACTCTCATGTCCAAAAAGTGCTGATTTTACTGTCTATTGAGAGATAAGCAATTGTACAAATAGTACCCATTTGCTAATCCTGCTTAGTATTTAATCTTTTTTTTTTTTTCATAAATAACTGGAAATCCTTTTAAAATTAGCGTTTTAGAAAAACAACATCTCAGAGACACTACTTCTTTTTTTAGTTTGTTTTGGTTTGGTTTTTTTTTCCCCTCACAGCTAGATTTCAAAATGTTCACAGAGATCCATAACAAATTGTTTCTGCTTTTTGAACGGTTTTGGTTTTCTGTGTCCTCTTAAGTATATATTGACTATATGGTATTAATCTTTATTCTTATATCTAATTTTGTAGGAACTGGGTGAATAATCAGAAAAGATATCCACTGTGAAGTTATATGAATAAAAGTCACATAGAAATAATAATTTAGTAAAATTTAATAACTTTTCTTATTTCTCATAGAACAAACTCGTTTGTGTTTTTTCTTGTTTGTTTGTTTTTTTTTTTTAAACAGTAAAAACCAAAGGGTTATATATAATATCTAAATGGATGCAAATAGTACTGGACCAAAATTTGATTAATTAGAAATATAATAGAAACAATGATTTTTTTGGGGAAAAAAAAATCAGTGAATCCAAGAGAGTTTGTGACAAAGTTTTCTGCTACCAATTTCCTTCAAGTTTTTATGAAATATGACTACATAACAGGCACCTCCTTTCCATCTTCTTTTTTTTGGAGATGGAAAAATGTATTTCATTGTCAAAAATATTGCCAGTAACATTTTATTTGTATAACAAAGGTATTTCACATCCTAATGCACCAGCAATATAATACATATGTAAAATCCCCAGAAATAATTCCCAATAGCTTCTTTGGATTTACTAATTCCTACTGAATCATTTATTTATGTTGATTAATCCTCTTCATTTTACCAGACAATGGATACAAGAACACCAGCAGGTACTACCTGTGTGTAGTCTTTTGTGGCTCAATCAAGAATGAACATATGGTAGGAAAAATGTGAAAGTCTGCTATAAATATTATCAAACTTAGAGACAATCAGAAAAGAAGCAGAAGAGACAACTCCTAGGCTTTTCCAGTCTAGTCCTTGGAAATATTCATTAATTAGTGAGAATCTAGTATCTTGAGCTATTTCATACCAAAATCAGCAGCAACACTGTAGATTTCCTTTAACTGTATGGCTTTGTGTCTGTCTTAAATTAGTTTGTTGCTATTACATATTCTAAAGATCTAAAATTTCTTTATTATTCCTATAATTACCTCCAATTTCTTTAAAGCTCATGAATAAGAGTGGAGCTTTAAAGATGCCAACACAGAGAAAACAGAATTAAATTATTGTTGCATGTACTGGGCAAAAACATATCTTAAGCATGTTATAAAAACTGCAATATACTCAGTGAGATATTAATATCAGTATAAAATTTATGAAGGAATAATAAAATTAAATCTCTTCTCTGCTACTGAATCAAGTATCCATAGAAATCTAAGTAGTAAAAGTTTAAATAGTCCTGGAAGCATGACCTAAGCAGGATGCTCTTCCACCTTTAGGACTAAGGAATCTCAGTAACTGTAGATCAAGCCAATCACTTCTGTTTTCTTATGTAAGGTGGGACATCCGCAACTGAGAACACAATGTTACCTGTCCCTAAAATATGTCTCAGGGTTGACAGTACAAGATAAGGAGTCTTATTGCTAGCTGCCAATCACAGAGATTGTCCTGGCCTCCCTTTCACAAACTTTCAGAGCGTGTGCTCTGCATGTACTTCAGTGGCATATCTGATCACATAAGGAGCAATTTCAGGGAGGAAAATCACTAGGGGAACAGGAATGCAAGGCCAGTTGTGAGGGGAAGAGGAACAGCCTTCAGCATCAGATCAATAGATCATCTAACCACCTCTCAGACTTTTGCACAGACCTGAGGAGGGGGACTTGACCTACACCTTGACTTGTTAAAAAAAAATAATCAAAGAATAGATGTGATTTGGAGTTTTTCTCTTACTTCCTATGTGGTCACCTAATATACAGTAAAGTTAATGAATTAAAAAAAAAATACACACAAGCAGAAAGATTCTTCTTTCTGAAAAAAAAAAAAAACAAAACCAAACAGTCATTTCATTATTCACCTGCAAATACTCAGCTTCAGTTCAGGTTTTCTTCTTTGTCTGATCACCAGATCTGCACAGATCTAAGCTCCAGCCCATAGAATAATGCATACATGCCCTTCTGAGCACGTGCATGACAGTCTGCTCCCACAGAGAGGAAGAGTGAGTTAAACTGGGAGAGAATGAAAGAGAAAGGAGAACAGTCAAGCCTATAAATAGAAAGTGGGACACTGAGCATGAATACCACAGCCAGCAGCTTACAAGGACAACAGACAGATAAGATGATTTTTCCCTGATCTAATTATTAGGAGTGGAAGGGGCAGCTGTGAGAGACAGCAACTCATAGTAATAAGACTTTTAAAGAGCACTGAGCATCAAGACCTTTAGTATCTTCATGCCCACTCTCTATTTATGAGTACTTTCTCTCTCTCTCTCTCTCTCTCTCTCTCACACACACACACACACACACACACACACAAGGATTTAATCCCAAAATTACTTGTGTATAAATAACATCCTATGATGTTGTTAATTTCTTTATTTTCCCACAAGCTTGGGCCCTCAGGTAAGATAGTAAGCTAAAACCCACATGTTCAGGAAGCTGTTATGAAATCTTTCCATCATATTCTGTCAAATTACCTTCCTCTTGCACTGCACAAGACTTCTTTCTGAATTACAGGTCTTACTCAAATAACACACACTAAGTACACTGAATTGTACAGCCTCTTTTAGTGGAAGACTGGTATTTCAAAGAATCTCAGTTAAGTTGAATGTTCTCAAACTGGCTTAGACTCAAAACTCCAAAAGTGAAAGATGAATTATTACACTCTGTCATAAAATTAGGGTTGTTTTGTTTTGTTTTTTTTTTTTAAGTAAGTAACTATTCCTTCTTAATAAAATGGAAAGTGACTCTTCCCCTCTACTCTCCTCTCATGAGATCCCATCCGGAGTACTGTGTCCAGCTCTGGGGCCCCCAGCATAAGAAAGATGTGGAGCTGTTGGAGCAGATCCAGAGGACAGCCACGAAAATGATCAGAAGGCTGGAACACCTCTCCTATGAGGATAGGCTGAGAGAGTTGAGGCTGTTCAGTCTGGAGGAGAGAAGCTTCAGGGAGACCTTATAGCAGTCTTCCAGTACCTAAAGGGGGCTGTGTTGTTTTTGTTTGGTGAGGTGGGGGGGGAATTGTGGTGGCAGCTTCTGTAAGAAGCTGCTAGAAGTTTCCTCTTTGTCAGGTGGACTCAGCCGGGCCTAGGGCGGACCTGCGGCTGGCCAAATCTGAGCCAATTGGTGTCAGAATATTCCCTGATAACGATTCTGCGATAACATATTTAAGAAAAGGGAAAATTAAATTAAAAAAAAAAAACAATGGGATGATATGACAAAGCTGAAGCTGGGGGCAGAGGTGGGGAGGCGCGAGCCTTGTGGGCCTTGCAGCCCTCACCCTCTGGCCTTCCTCTAGGTGGACGTCTGGGCCCGACTTATCCCAGCCTGGCTGCAAGAAGTGGAGAGATGTGATGAGAACCTGAGAGGCATCTGCCTGAGATGATTATGAAGAATTTCCTCTGAGAGGAACGGCTGCAGATGCCAGGATCAGTGAAGAAAGAGGGGGATGAGTAATGTAGTTCCCAGCAGAGATTCCCCTGCAGCCCATGGCAAAGACCATAGTGAAGCATGTTGTCCCCCTGTAGCCCATGGAGGCCCATGGAGGAGCAGAGATCCACCTGCAGCCTGTGGAGGACCCCACGCTGGGGCAGGCAGACGACTGCAGGAGGCTGTGGCTTGTGGAGGCCTGTACTGGGGGCCCTCTGAGGGAATAGGGGAGAGATAACAAAGCAAAAAAACTTGAGGTTTGAGATAAGGACAGGGAGAGATTTTTCAACTTACCATTACAAGCAAAAGAGACTCAATTTGGGGAAACGAATCCAATTTATTAACAATATTACCAATAAAAACCAAAGTAGGATTACGAGAGAGAAAAAAAATCCAGATCTTAAGAACACTTTTCTTCCACTCCTCCCCTCTTCCCAGGCTTAACTTAATTCCCAAATCAAACATCTTCTCCCTGCCCTGAGTGTTACAGAAGACATAGAGAATGGGGGTTGCAGTCAGTTCATCACACGTTGTTTCTGCCTCTCCTTCCTTCTCAGGGGAAGAACTCCTCACATTCCTCCCCTTCTCCAGCGTGGAGTCTCTCCCACAAGCTGCAGTCCTTCACGAACTGCTCCAGCACCCGTCCTTTTCCATGGGGTGCAGTCCCTGTGGAATGGCTGCCCCAGAACGTGCCTTCCACGGGCCACAACCTCCTTCGAGCATCCACCTGCTTCGACATGGGATCCTCCACAGGCTGCAGGTGGATCTCTGCTCCTCTGTGAGCCTCCATGGGCTGCAGGGGGACAGCCTGCATCACCATGGTCTTTACCAGATGGGAATCTTGTCAGGAGCAACTTTACTCCTTCTCCTTCTTCTTCACTGACCTTGGCATCTGCAGCTGTTCCTCTAACAAGTAATTTCTCATGATTGTATGCAGGCAGACACTTCTTGGATTCTCTCACATATCCTCTCTTCTCTCAGCTGGGCTGGGCTAGGCCTGGCCTGGCCCAGTCAGCCACCCAGCAGGGTGAGGCATGTGCCCCCCCTCTCTGCCCGCATTTCTACTTTTTTTTAATCTCTTCTTAAATACCTTATCACAGAGGCGTTATCAGTGTTGCTGATTGACTTGGCCCCAGCCAGCAGTGGGTCCACTCTGAAGCTGGCCAGCTCCACTGGACAAAGGGGACACTTCTAGAAGCTTTTTGCAGAAGCCACCACTGTAACCACCCCCCACTACACAAACTCAACACAGAGGTTTAAAACAATACTAAACAGTGTCTCCAAAATAATTTGTTATAATATTAGAATGAGTCAGAGATACATGAAATTTGTATGAAAATCTTAAAAAACCACAACCTGTACAAAGGGTGATGCTGAGCATACTGCCTAGTAAAATGTGTTAATGTTTGAATAGTAGATCCACTAGTGATGTTAGTTTTCCACTGAATAATGTTTTAAGTATAGACTCTTTTATATCCATTGTTTCAAAGATTGCAGCTCTTTCTATTTACCAAGGTATGAAATCTGCAACAGAATTTTTTGATAGCTAATCAACTTATGAAATAAACTGAATTCTTAAATATTTTTTTCTATTTTTTGTTATTAAAATATCACATTTATTCACTCTTCCTTGTGACTGATGCACATGCCTTTTTCTGAAATGGTTGTGTGATCTGACATTCATGCACTACCTGTGCATAGGTAACCAGCAATGAGCCATGCATAAAAGTTGCCCCATTACACAGCCCTCAGTCTCTATTAATCTAGCTTTGAAATCTTTCCAAAGCAGAAGCTGCTAAACAAAATACAAAATAGTTTATCTTCCTGAAGCAGAATCCTTATTTTTCTGTGAAACCAGAGGCCTATTCTTGTTTCTGTTGTGATTAGTTTTCATGCATGACTTATACCTGGATTTCCTGACTGATATAAGAAATTACAGCCACATCCATACCATATTAAATATATTTACTATTGGGATGCCTAAATAGTACAGATAAAAGATCTTAGCTCCTCTTCCCCTTGGTCTCTTGCTCAGGTATTTTTTAAAATACATGTTCAAAGTAAAATTGACAATTAACAAATACACGCTTTATTGATCTTATTTATTCATTTTTAGAATAATCCATCAATGAATCTCTGTAGGGGCTGCAGTAGGAGTTCGCAGACTTGAAAGAGATCACAGAGAATTTTATAATAAGAGGACCAATTAAAACATGAAGCTTTTCTTGGGGATTTATTTTACTTCACTTTATGCCTCGTTATTTTTCTGTGCTGATTTGTTCAAAACTGATTGATGTTTCAGTGAGAAAAGTATAATGGGACACGTCTTTTGAAGACAGTTTTATTGCATAGACAGCACAGTGGGAATGATTATACAGTCATAAAAAAATACCAAAATATTTTTCCATGTCAAAGGACACTTTCTGTGAGCGCCAGTTAGAAGAACCTGTCATGACTTCAAGATCTGGTTCTTCAGTTGGCAGAGAGACAACAGATCATAATGTAACTGGGAGGGTTAAAATGTGTTACGGGCTTTCACTCTCCCTGCAGTAGCAAACCAGGCTGTTTTAAATGTTGTTAAGGCCATAAACTTGACACAAAACTTCATTTTCCCTGTCTTGACCAGAATTCTGAAGTAGAGCAACCCAGTCCAATCTGTGGAAAAGGCCAATTCAAGCAAAGAAAGAAATTAAAAAGACTTGTTAGGTTGTGACAACCAATCTAGAAGACAGTTTGAATAAAATTGGTTCTTAATTACCAAGTATCACTTTGTGCACTTAAAATTATATATAGAAATAAAAACAGAATTAAACTTTTAGTAATTAAGCAGATCATGAGGAAGGATTTGGTTTAAAAATGACATCTCAGAATCCCAAATAACATGATGTCAGTAAAATTCAGGTTCAGATGGTAAAGTTTATATTATAAGTGTGTTCTGTACAGCTTCTTTGAAACTAGCAAAATATCTTTTGTGGAAAGACTGTATTAAACTGTATGATTCATGAGGATTTTAACACGCAGATACACAGGGTAACTTGAATATAAGGGAAAAAACAATGTGAAGAAAAACAATACTGAAGAAATTAAATTAAAATACAGTAAAAATTATTAATGTTATTAATGTTATTAAAAATGCTGTGCATTTGGATGAAGTGCCTGACTGAACTAGCATGATTTGCTAAAATATATATTCTGTCTGTGATGTTGCAGGGTTCTCACCTGAAATAGTTCCTTAAGTTTAAATAATATGTTTGTTTTTTTTTTTATTATGTACGTATTTATTTGTAGCACTTTATATTGTAGATAGTGCATTTCTTACTCTGGACACACAATTACCCTGAATCATTATTTCTTTGCTACATTGCTTTGTTGGATTATAATCCTTTTATAAATCTCATGTTACAATGATTGTAATGGACTTCCAGTGTAAGAAAGAGTAGGTTTGAGTGTTAGTTAATATGTTGATGATACAGAATTTTTCTCTTTCTTTAAACCGACACAGGGAGCTCCAAGTGATCGCCTGGCCTGAGGGGTACATGGGTACCACAATTCTCCTGGTAATGACTGTGGGGTGTTGGTGTGACTCCACTGTAACTCCACAAAACTTTATTTTGTTTGACCTCAGGAGCTGTTGCCTTCTGGACTCGGGGACATTGGATGAGTGTAACACACACAAAAAAAAAGGCTTAGAAATCAAAAGGATTTTTGTCTACCACAGCTATAAAGGTATTAGTGAGTCTTCCTTCTATTACTCTGGGCAGTTTGTGTTAGTGTTATTTGTTAAAGTCTGTTAAGAGTGTGCCCGCCCCGTCCAGCTGTTCCTTTCACAGATCCTTGCATTGTTGTAATTGAATTAGCAACAACTATTTGTTATATCTTGATTAGAATGCTAAGATTGTACAGCAAAGTGTGTTCTTTTTTGCTTCAAACAACCTTTTGACTAACACTTGGATCCACATATATGTATAGACATCAGTAATAAGAACAGACTTGAAATTCAACAGGAAATATGGAGTGGACTCAGGTACAGAAGTAGATACCTACACTCAGGCATTTACATTACCTATAATGCCTAAGGACAAGCCTGAACATAAATGTCCAGTGGCATTTGAGATGTCCTGGTATACATAGGTCCTTTGGCCTTTATCTGGCATTTCAGAAAGTGTGAGTGTTTCCAAAATCTTGTGTCATATACACCAGTACCATATAGATGTGTCTTTGTGTCTGATCATGCAATAGATGTCACTGTTTGGGCAACTGAATCAAGTTCAAGGTTTGCACTGGCTGTAACAGGAGCTTAGATATGTAGCTCACACGTAGACGTCTACATTTAGATGTGCACAGACTATATAACTTCAGTAACTTCTAAGACTTTACATGGCATTACATGTTGTATTTATTTTAGAATTGCATCCACTGCAGGCAATACAAATTCACATAACATTAAGCACCATAGCTTACACTTAATCTTTTCCTTCCTTCAGCCAGATTTCTTTTAGGTGAATATTTCTTCCTGTACACAACTTTGAAGATAATGGATCCCAAGGTATCAGATAAAGGTTTAAATATAAAGTGAACAGATAGAGGTTTAAATGTAAAGTATTGTGATTAGCTCTAAATCTGACCATCAGGCAGGAGTCTGAAAGATACGCAATTGCTCTAGAGTTCTGAGGGATGTATAGAAGCAGCAGCTGAGGTCAAGGCAGTTCACAGGATCTAACATCCCCTAAGGTCTAGATGTTAAAATGGAGAAGTAGTGAAAGAAAATATATCAGCTGGTGCCACCACTTTTGAAATATATGTTGAACAAGTCAGCTTTATGGGAAGCCACATCATCAGATCTGTAGACCCAACCCTCACGTACAGGCTTTGGCTAACGTAGAAATTTAATGGTAAATAGCACAGTCAGCATTAGGATAAAGTGGAAGTTCTTCTTCTAGAAAAACCTGAAAGACGTTCATGGAACTGAACACACACTCCTAAAATTTTGTATTTTGTGTAGAATATTTACATTTTAATAAAATGAAGTTATTAAGACAAATTTTTATAATGCAATTACTTATATGTAGCAGTGAGGAATACAACCAAAAGGTGGCAGTACTATATCCAGTAAACATTAGGTCTGTACTGGATTATATTATTGTTGGGAATCTTATATAGACATTTATATATCCACTGTGATTTAAATATGTTTATACTGTCTCACTGTTGTTTGTGATTATGTATGAAGAACAAGAAGCAGAAACAAAATTTTTTCATGTTACTTAAAATACTTTCCACTTGCATTAAATCTTTTAAATTCACAGTACGGAGGCAGAAAGATGATATATATGATGAGAAAGTAGAATAAATGGATAAAAGTTAAATACAAATTATCTTCAGGAAAATAAAGTGAAACTGTATGGCTGAAATTCTCCATATCTCAGATTTAGCAATTCTGAAAGAAAACATTGTCCTAAGAAAATTATTTAGATTTGGAATAGCCACTCCATGTTTTTTTGTTTGTTTGTTTGTTTTGATTTGGTTTGGTTTTAACCTGTATTTTAATAAATCCAACTGAACTTCAGAATTTACAAAACATATATTTATTCTTTTGCAGCAAAAAGCAAATATTGTTTTCTGGTAAGATTGTTGAACTAAAATAAATTAATAAAATGAACTACACCTACTTCATATAACCCTTCTGGATCGAAATAGATTATTTTTACTACACTACATTTTTATTATGCAGAAATAAACTATTTACAACCTGAATTTTCAAGAAATAGAAGTATCAACACGAATTGTGTAATATCAACTTAAAAAAACCTAAATATTAGCAAGAGCCAAAAAAGGACAGGTTGAACAACAACAGTTTCTTAAAGTCTCACAATGAAATTCCTGTAGCATTCTTCTGTGGTTAAAGCTAAACATATCTCCCTATATTTATCTTTCACAAATGTTTCTGAAAAAAAAATCCCAAAGAATGATTCTCAAAGGTTTTCAGTTTAGTGTGACATAAATTACATGGAAGAAAATAAAAAAAATTGAAAGGGTATTCTCAACTACTTAACATTTAGTTTTGTGTAATTTCTTTGAAGTTTTCCATTGTTTTCAAAACTCTTCAGAAGACAACATCTCTTGGTCTAATTGTATCTTTTATCTTTCTTATTGTATACAAGTGTTTATTTTTCCTATTTTTCCGTAGATATTTCGCACTACTAATTAAGAGCTCCCTAGTTAGTTTATTCTTGGATGTTGGTAGCCTCACTATCTATGCTGTATAAAGGCGAGTTCACTCCTTTGAAGTCAGTCAGCATTTTCCCTCTGAAATACATTCTAGGTTTGGCAAACAATCCAGCTGGGGAGCAGCTCCTATTGTGAAATATGGATGAGCCTTAGCTGGAACTTGGCCCCATCCAGCCTTCTCAGCTGTTGTGCATAGTTATAGCAGACTTTGAACCCCCAGACACTCCCATATGTTGTCACACTGCCCTTTTCAAGTTAGAAAAACACCGCTCTCATGGTGGCCACTCGAGTGACACAATCCTATTACTTCAGATACCATGAAACAGAAAAACAATAATATTTCTGGAGCCACAGAGGACTCAAAGAGACTCAGGGCCAAGTGCTGTGGTCACAGCCAGGGTGCTTGAGAAGGGGTTAAGTGTGAGCAGTCTGATCACAAGTGCAGTCAGTCTGCACAGACTGCCGTCCAGGTCAGCTCCCAATGGAATATAAACTTGAAGTTAGCAAAAAAATCCAAAGTATCCCAGAAAAACACTTGTGTTTTCAGTTCCCTTTTTTCTCCCCCTACTGTAACGTGGAGTATTTTTCTATGATACTTTTTTTTAAATTAGGCAAGTGGAAAAATATGGGAAACAATGGACAGGGTCAAGGACTCTGTAGAGAACCGCTGAGGATAATTAGCAAAGGTTAGTTATTTAGGAGACACAAAAGCAAAAGAAAGAGGTTCAAATTAAGTTACCTGCTAAGAAAATAATTATGTCTAAGTAAGATAGAAATCCAATATTTCTCACCACATCAGTAAAAATCAGGCTGACAGATACTGACCTTCTACATTCCTAAAGAAAGGTTTGATTTTTTTTTTTTTTTTTTTTTTTTACATTAAAAGACATTCACTATGTTTCCTCTTCTGGTCATCAGATATCAGAGGAGAAGGAAGCAAGTTCAGTTCTTCTACAGCTCTGCAAGCAGAGACAGAAAGAGGAGGGCTGTTTGAAGTACTTTTTTTTTTCCTTTCCCTAATTTAAACTTTTATGAGTAGCAGAGGAAGATACTGAAAGTTTCAGATGGCTTTTAAAGGACAGGTTGAATTTAACCTGACCTACTGTAGAAGAGAACTCACAGGAAAAAGGAACTGAGAGAAAGCAAAACCACAGGTGAAGCTAGAGGAGCAGAGACAAAAGATGGATTCACAAAAGCTAATTTTATCCTGTAGAAGATGATTTCATAGAACTGTTTCCATAGTATTTGGAAAGAGGTTGTTTGAGGGGTAATATAAAAAAAAAAATGTAAAGCTAGGCTATTGTTTGGAATTACCTTCTGGAGTTGTCTGTCACTTGCAAATGACTATCAGGTGATACAAGGGAAGTTAGTGCTTTTGGGCTGAATTCACAATTTGAGTGAAATGAAGTTTCCTGAGTAGAAGAGAAAAAAAAATAAAATTTTAGACAGCATTTAAAAGGCAGATGGAATTAAACCTGATCTAGGACAGTTTTCTTGTTCTTAAAAGCAGAAATATACAGAACAAAATAACTTTGCCAGAATTTTTAAAGGAACTGAGAGTGCTGAGAAATCCTGAGCATATCATTTGTTCAGAATACATTCTTTTTCTCTCATATAAAATAAAATGAAAGAAAAAGAAACAATGAATAGTAATAGAAGGAAAAAAAAAAGATGAAAAAAACTAAAATATTTATCCTATATTGCATGTGACAATTATACCTTCTGTCACTGCAGGACTGGTAGCAGTGTTTCTCTGAATATTCACAATTGTTTCACGAACAATTTTTTTTTTTTTTTAAAGGAGCATACTATTCCAAAAACAGGTGCATAATACTTACAGAAATCAAGTGTATAATGCATATCTCTCTGTCTTGTTATAGACTTCATTAAAGGTCATATAAATTTCTCAGTGCTTTCTTATATGTACAAATATGAGACTATCTAACATATCAAAGGTATATACTTTTTACTATGATTAAACTGATTTTTTTTTAAATTGATTGATGACTGTCAAGCAAGCTCAGGCAACAGAGAAGCAAGTTTACTTAGTCTAGGAATATGTGTGTGTGACTGCAAGTGTGTTTATATATATATGCATTTTTAGATGTGCATGTGTTTATATACATATTTGTACACACATTCATACATAATTATTGTTCAGATTTGATGAATTTCATTAAGCCTCCTCCCTAATACTTGTAAATCTTATTAATTTTAAAATGTATTATAAAAGGAATACTCAAAGCCTCCCTATTTTTCCTTCTGCCTAGATCCACTCAACCACCCACACAAATAAACAAACTCTTCACATTGAACCCTTCCTACCAGCACCTGTTGATGCTAGGAAACGGTCTCCTTCCATCTGCTATTTTTTGTGGAGGACTTAAAAACAGATCTCAAGATTTCAGTGTTGATGTATTTTGCAGAGGAAGCAATTGTTACAACACTGTGAAGTATGCAAAAATTGAGCAAATCATAGATACATATTTACACAATATTTTTGACTGAAAATTCTCTACAGCCCTACTTAATGTTTAAATGGACTAATTTATTCACTAGGTTTTTTTTAGCCCATTTATAAGCATTTGATCTATTAAATGGGAAGTCTATTTTTTTCAGCATCCTAGTAACTTTATTATAATAAGTATTTACTTGGTGCTTCTGAATGAGAAATGTGACTTTTGTAAAATTTAAGTTGTGGCATTCAGTAGCTGGACATATTTAAAGGAAAAAGGGAATAAGCTATTCTTGTACACATAAGCAAGATTATTTATTTATTTATTTATTTATTTATCTATTTATTTATTTATTTATTTATTATAATTTGGAGAGATATTAAAATATCAGTTGACTCCAGGAAAAAGTATTCCTTTTCAATCTTGGACCATAATTTTTAATTTGCAAATACAGCAATAATTTTAAATATGGTAAAAATAAGATGCTATATCTTAACTGCATAACAGCAATTTATACATGGCTGAAGACATTATAAAGGGTAGTTTTTCTTCACCTATGTTCACAAACTTAACTAACCTAAACTTATTGCCTTATACTAAGCAATATCTTTACTAGATAAATGTAATTTGTGAAATTTATGAAAGTTATTTTGTAACTCATTTTGTATAAATTCAAGTTTAAATATGCACTTTTAGTTTATGTACAATTTCCCTTTCATGATGTTGTGTTCTCAAATGCAACGGTATGGCTTATCTTGAAAAATAAATGAAATACAAGCTTGCAAGACAAAAAGAGGAATGATCATCTTTATAATTTAAAGACGATCAACTAATGGGAATGTATCCATTTCAATCTGGCTCAATACCAGATGGGAAGCAGTTTGGCTTTTTTGAAGACAGCTTACTTTTTTGGTTTTCATGTTCATGATCTTAAAACTAGAGAAAATTTTATGGCTTTTTATTGAGGAAAAATAGATAACAGATCTTACATTTCTTTAAATATGTTTGCGAGAACTTAAGGGACTCAGGACTGAGGTTTTCAAAGTAATTTTTTTAATATACACTGCCTTAATGCATAGCGAGTGTATTGTAAAAAAAGAAAAATATTAAAAAAAAACAATAAAAAAACCCAGCAAAACAAAGCAAGAAATAAGCAAATAAGCACCAACTCTCATTTCTTATGCAACCTCCTCCAGAATAGTAAACATGGAAAATTTTAAGTCTTGAAAATTATTTTAATCAGATTTTTTTTATTAACATTTTTATTTTGAATACTTACTAAAATTGAGTCTTACAACAGTTGTCTAAAGACAAATTTAACTTTTGAAATGTTCTATATAGATTTGAATATGAAAATCTATAGTCTATAAACTTACAGAAATAATACTCTAAAAATTTCAGCTAAATTAGAATCTATTAAAAATCTAAGTGAAAATACTTAAGAGAAATTGCGATCTTTCTAGTAGATACTGCTAATTTTTATACATTCCTGTGTGTTGTAGTGAAATTCAAATTCTATCCTCATGGCACTGTCTGTTTATAGTTTTGACTTTGATATCTTTGTTCATTTCAGGAATAGATTATCTGACTTAAGCCTCTATTTTGGTATTTTGGTTTTTTCCTGGTTTAGGTGTCCCAGAGCTTGTCATTCTGGCTATGACAGGTTCTCACTGAGGATTCTAATTCCTTCTTATTTTATTCACAAGTACCTCCTTCAACAGGGTGCACATTCCCGAAGCACAGATACTTTACTGTTGGTTTTGCAGGAGTGCACCCCAGCTTTTCCTTCTTAGCTTCAGCCACAATGCTCCAACATGTAAAGACTTCTACCATGAGAAGAAAGCTCCATTGTTGCCACTGAGAACCAGCAACTGAGGATGGAATCAAGTCCACTGAAGATCATTGCAATCTGAAAGTCTACAAAGTGTAGACATAAACTGGAGAGCAAGTAATATTTACCAAAAGGTGAAGGATAGAATATGAAGCACTGATTGAAATGCCAGGTGGAAAGAATGAATCAGAGTATTTGTGGGATTTTTCTTTAAAATAATTTTATTTATGCAAGGATGCATATTTTTTTTTGTCTTCATGCTACATCAGCTCAAATTAGCTGATCTGCACCTCATGAGAACAAAATGGGTTGCAGTCTATGGGTAACAAGCCAATATGCCAGATATTCAAGAGAGTGTTTTTATGACATAATAATTACCATTCCAAGCAGTAATATAATGTGAAGTTGGACCATATATATTTGACTAATGTCCTGGACATTAGAAGTAGAAACAAATGAATAACCTGGGTTTACCACATTTCAGATCAGAGACTGAAAAATCTTGTCCAGCGAAACATCACAAGATTATTCCAGCATAAAACTGATATCAGACTCAGCTCTGAGGAGCAAAAGGAAGAGAAAATTAAGTGCATACTAAGCCCTTACTCTTGCAGTCTGATTTGAAGGCTCTTTGACAGCTGTTGCCGTGCAGCTATGGGGCTATTCAATGACAAACCTCTAACTATGCCAGGCATCTAAAACTTTGCCAGCACCATTCCTTTTAAAGTTACTTTCTAAAACTGACTACCTTTTTCATCAATGATTTGGGGAGGTTTAGAAAAAAATGGTATTTCCTGATTTAATTCCTGTTTCCAATAGCCCTAATTTTTACTCATTTGGAAGTGGAATCTTCTGAAGTAAATCATCACCTACTAAGTAGCAGGCTACTAATTTCAAGGAATTTACTAACACTTATTTTCTACAGTATCAGATATTTTTAAAAATGTCACTTTTTAAACAGAAATTAATAGTTACTTCTTTGTATTCCCTTCTACATTGTTGAATAATACATGAGATCAAAGTCTCAGGAATATTGTGGAATGTAAAAGGGATATGTTGACTATTAAGGATTATCAATATACAGTGTATCATAGGGTCGAAGATATGAAGGGCAACTGGAGGCAGATTAAAGAGAACACGCAAAAAATCAAACCTACTCATTCAGAGTGTCCTGCTGTGAAAATAATGAAAGAGGCTGAGTTTCATCCAAACACGCTGAATATTAGAAGCCATAAAACATATTAAAAGCTAATATATATATTGAGGAGATGTCATTTCAGTTTTATTACTTTTAACATTTTTTAAGGATTCCAAACTTGTAGGTGTAGCAGAAGTGAGTGAGATGAGGAAGTAAGGATTTAAATGAAGGAACAATAATATGTTTATAAATCATGGCTGGAAAATAGTGAAAAAAAAAAAAAAAGGAATGGAATACAACTGGGAAAAGTAAAATATTTGTGATGTCAGGATCTGTAGACTGAACTGCACCTGTAAAAATTTGCTATATTCTTCATAAATTAATTCTTAGATTTCTTAAGATGTTAACTTGAATGCAAATACATTTGGGTCAGGGGAAAGAATTCAATCCAAGAAATGCAGATAAATTCTGAATAATAATACTACTGCTACCTGAAGTATTTACATTTTCTGATATTAAAGGAAAATATATGCTTTAAGAACTTGAGAATCATACTTTTTTTCCATCTTTTTTTTTCTTTTTTTTTTCCTTACGGTTCTTAGCTATCTCTTCTTCTTGCTCTGGATAAGATTGCCATGAAGGTGGCTAAGCAGAAACTTCAGTTTCAATTATGCATATGACCTTGGAGAGGTTAGAAGACATTTTATCACCTCCAAAGATGAGCATCAATTATGTATGTGTGAGCCAGATTTTATAGGAAGTTAGAATGACAGAATATGATGGAAAATCATATTCAAATTCAAATCTTTTCCTTATTGTATCTACCCTGAGCATTTTCATGCTAATATAAATTGATCATTGGTTTTGATCACTAATTTAGTTGTAACACCGGTATAAATAAATGGTTCGCACATATTTGCAAAACATCTGAAATCTATATTTTTTTTTTTATTTTAAACTTCTAAGTAGATTACTTGAATTCTAAGCAGAATGAATAGAGGTTATTATTTTACTGAAGTTTCATAATAGTGTAACTCTCAAAGCTAATGAAATTACTTGTGTGTAACTAGAGAAAAATGCAGAGGAAAGCAAGCCCATTTTTGAGGCCTTTTCCCACTCAGATAGCTGCTATTTCTCAAAGGGAAAAATCAGCTCACTCTATTACTGTGACAAAAATAAAGTCACAAGATTACTTACGGGAATTTTAGTGAAAACAAGTTTGCTGACAGTGCTTAAATACACAGTGGTCTTAATTAGATTTTTCAAAAGAAAGATGAAATAATATTTTAGTCAACAGATCTGGGGTACTTTGTTTCTCTGTTTGGCCTCATTGGCCAAAGATAAATTTCTACAGCCATAGAATACAAGACTTCTTTTAGGTATACTAACATTACTTATTTAAGCTCAATGAAGTTTTGGTGGGTGAACTACTCACTGAAACATGCAGTGTTGGCCAGCCAGAAGTGTTCCTGAATATGGATTATACTCAAGTGAAAGAGCAGAAAGCAGTAGCTGACAGAAATGAAATATTAAAAGAAAAAAAGTATCATTTTTATTTTCATGTAAAACAATTTTCATTAGAGAATTACCAAAATTAATAAATTACTTTATTTTAAAATGAGCAAAACACCTTGATTAACCCCCAAATCAGATTTTATTTTTAGCTGGATGATGAAGCTCTAGTTGTTACTATCATTCTAATTCTGGATATTTTTGTCATTGCTTTAAATGTTGTAGTTTCAGTAATAGCCTAAGGTAGGAAGTTCCATCATCTATAATTGTTCATTTAATAGAATCATAGAACAGTTTATGTTGGAAAGGACGTTTAAAGGTCATCTAGTGTAGCCTCACTGCAAGGAGCAGGGACATCTCCAACTGGATTAGATTCCTCAGAGCCCCGTCCAACGTGGCCTTGAATGTTTCCTGGGATGAGGCATCAGCCACCTCTCTGGGCAACTTGTTCCAGTGTTTCACCACCCTCATTGTAAAATTTTTTTCCTTGTGTCCAGTCTGAATCTGTTTCTGTCTATTTTAAAAGCATTACCCTCATCCTATTGCAACAGGCCCTGCTAAAGGGTTTCTGCCCATATTTCTTGTAAGCCCCCTTTAGGTACTGGAAGGCTGGTATGAAGTCTCTCTGGAAGATTCTCTTCTCTAGGCTGAATAGCCCCAACTCTCTCATCCTTTCTTCATAGATTATTGAATATTAGATATTTGATTAATAAAAACCACAGTACAAAACTATGCAGAAATGAGGTAGCAGCTCTATGGATTATACATATAAGTTATACATGCTTTCTGTAAGCCTTCTGGAAGTCTCAGCTTCTGTAAGAAGCTGCTAGTTTTTTTCCCTTTGTCCAGTGGACTCAGCCAGGCCTAGGGTGGACCTGCTGCTGGCCAGGACCAAGCCAATTGGTACCAGAATGTTCCCTGATAATGCCTCCACAATAAAGTCTTTCAGAAGGGGAAAAAACAGAAAAAAAAAAAGAGAGATGATGTGAAGAAGCTGAAGCAGCAGGCAGGGAGGAGTCTCAAGCCTTGTAGGCCTTGCAGCCCTCATGCTCTGGCCTCCCGCTGGGAAGCTGCCTGGACTTGACTTGGCCCAGCCTGGCTGCAAGAAAGTGGAGAGGAGATGTGAAGAGAAACTGAGAGGCATATCCCTGCCGATTGTGAAGAATTTCTTGTGAGAACAGCTGCAGACACCAAAGTCAGTGAAGAAGGAGGGGGAGGAGTAATGTTGCTCTCGGCAGAGGTTTCCCTGCAGCCCATGGAGAAGACCATTGTGAAGCATGTTGTCCCCCTGCAAGCTGTCGTCCTGCAGCCCATGGAGGCCCATGGAAGAGCAAAGATCTACCTGCAGCCCATGGAGGCCCATGGAAGAGCAAATATCTACCTGCAGCCCATGGAGGACCTCACATCGGGACAGGTGGATGCTTGAAGGAGGCTGTGGCCCGTGGAGGGCCCGTACTGGGACAACAGTTCTGGAGGGACTGCACTCTGTTGAAAAACGACCCACACCAGAGCAGTTTCACGAAGGACTGTGGCCCATGGGAGAGACCCTACACTGCAGCAGGGGAGGAATGTGAGGAGTTCTTCCCTCGAGGAGGAAGGAGCAGTGTAAAGTGACATATGATGAACTGACCATAACCTCCATTTCCTCTTCTCCCCGTGCTGCTCAGGAGGGGAAGGAGGTAGAGATAATGTTAAGCTGGGAAGAGGGAGGGGTGGGGGGAAGTTATCTTGTTTTCTTTCTCATTATCCTGCTTTGGTTTTAATAATAAACAAATATTTTTCCCCAAGTTGAGTCTGTTTTGCCCATAACAGTAACTTTAAGGATCTCTCCCGGTTCTTATCTCAAATCTCAAGCCTTTTTTCTTATATTACCTCTTCCTATTCCCTTGGAGGGTGGAGGGAATGAGAGAGAGACTGCGTAGCTTGATCCCGAGTGGGGCTAAACTACGACATTCTCACTGGTTTCAGAAGGGAAGAGTTAAGAGAGAAAAGCAAAAAGCTGTTCCTTGGACATCATCTGAAGACCAGTTGCAGTGGCAGTACCTCTAAGAATACTTTTGTATCAGTGGCTCAGTTTAACGTGACAGGAATGAAACCTTTTATCTTATTAGGCCATGAAAAAAAAGTAAAGACAATTTCAGGTAGCTGAAGCTACCGTGAAGGACGCTATTCACCAGGGCAGATCTCATCTTGTGTCAGACAGTGTAGCAAAACATAGTTGAAGTTTCTAACAGCTCATGCTACCTAGTTCGCTTCCTTTCTTCTCTTTCTGATCACTGCTTTGACAGCATCTATTGTGTTACTGAAGAGTCCATTTTCATTAAATGGCTGTGTTGATTTGGAGTGACAGCACTTTTCAGCCGCATTAGTAAATGAACAGTTCTCTTCAGAAGTTTTCTGAGAAGTGTCAAGAAAAGACACTATCTTCAAAAAAATTCTGAAATGACATTGCCGGAATTGTGGGATAGTTGCATTACTATCAGTACTACATTTTCTCTATGGTTCAGAATAAATCCTTAATAATAATAATAATAATAATAATAATAATAATAATAATAATAATAATAATAATAATAATAGTAACAGCTACCTGTTTTAATCCTAGAAAATATATGTGAAAAAAAAGATATTTTGTCTATTTTAATAACCATGTTAATAACCATAATCAAGATGAGGAGATTAATACTGCACTTACTGTGTGATTATGTTGGATGAGCAGCGAAGTTTTTTCATGTGTGTATTACTTGTTCTTTTCTCAGCTGAACATTTAACTATGTGATTGTGAGATAGACATCAACAACAAAGAAATAATGAAAATAAAGTTCCCAGATACTTGATCCTCAGATTATGCTTCAATAATTTTTATATGAAGAAGAGTGTTCATGGATGAGGAGGAATGATATTAATAGTATTTAATTTCACAATATTGCTACAATTCAAGTGATAGCTGGTCTTTAGTCAATTAATTTTCCCATATCATCAACTGTGCTGAAAGGAACAAAAAATAATTTCTAATCCCTCAATGGCAAGCGGCAAGTCAGACATTATGCTTTTCAATAGTCTGAGGAAAACCAGGGTAGTCTGGCCAGTTTTGAGATTACTTGTGCAGTGAGTCCATGTAAGTTATTGTCATCCCAGTTGTGGTATTCTGTGGAACAGACGGAAATCGGTAATTTAAAGTCAGGATGGAGACTTGTTCCCATTCAGGAATTTCACAAAAAATCTTCTCCTTAACTAGCAATGAGGAGTGAAACCTTTCTCAGCTTTTTGGTGTGGAGTGGGACAGAGAATACAAATATCTCATCTTCTAGTAACCCCTCCCAAAAAACGACACCTGTTGCCAGCCTGATTTGAAGACGATAAACAAAATTCTTCTAAAGCATTCAGAGAAAGTCTTAGTTATCAAGATTGTAGATACACTAATATAGGTCTTAAACCTTTCCAGTTTAATATTTTTATACTTGTATATATTTGTAAAAATGTTCTTGAGAGCAGAGAAAACATTAGATAACAAAATTATGATTTGGAGACCAATGTGGATGGCAGAAGAGATGGGGTGAGTCCCTGAGCTAACAAATCTTTATTCAGCCAAGCAAATTTATTATAGAAAATAAAACAAGTCAATAAATAGACTTCTGGGGGGAAGGAAATTTTTTTTCCCTTTACATCTTAGATGTGAAGTGCTGATCCACAAAATGTCAAGCTGGCCTTGGGGACAAAGAGCAGTCTCTTAATCATTCTGTTTTCTGAGTTTGCAAAGCCTGGCAGCCCTAGATACAGGTTCCTGCCAAACCAGATGTAGTGGTGAATGACCAGAATTTTATCCTCACCTGTAGCATGTATTAAGCTACTGATTAATTCTTTACATGGAGACACATGCATTTTTCATCCGACTGTTTCCTGAAGGTCTGAAGAAGCAACCTGAAGGTTGTTTCCTGAATAGACTCTGAAAATGCCTATCATTTCCAATTATGTTGATGAGAGAGATCATCTGTAGAGAGCACTGGTCTGAAAATCAGCTTGGGTTCAGCTTGGGTCACAAGTAGTTTTGAATTTCTGCAACACTTATAGAAGCATATTTCTACATAGGAGTCTTTCAGGTTCAGAAAGAGCTGAGTAAGTTTTCAAAAAATTCATCACTACATAAATATTTTATCAAGGTGTCTAAATCCATGCACAGGCCCAGGCTTTATCTTAAATAGACAGACAGACACACACACACACACAAATTGCACCTCCTACTTCATTTTTATAAACTGGTTCACTATTGAATTGATTCACTAATTGGTAGAGCCAGGATTTCCAGCCAGAATTCTCATGGAACATCTTTCTTTCCAGCTGCACTAATTGAATGACAGGACACAATTCAAAGATAGCTCCGTGGCCGTTAAAAAGAATATTGTATTCTAATGGAAGAGACTACAATTCATTTCATGTTATATCTGCTTCCAACACAGACTAAAAGTGCATCAAACATATTAAAAATAATAAGAAAAATTATGATCAAGCTGTCATCTTGCTGTCAACACAGCATTAGCATACTTGGCATTAGAATAGCAGACCTACAGAAAGTGAGAATTCACCTTAGCATCTGACCATTTGTTAGGCTTAAAGTTTTTTTTGTGGGGATGATGGAGTGATTTACACCATGGTGAACTAATTAATGGCATGATCAGGTTTCAAATAAGTGAAAAGCTTCAAAAGAAAGTATAGGTATTTAAAGTGTATTAAAACTTATTCAGCCACACTTCACTTATTTCTTTTACTTTTTGTGGATTTTGTGGCGTGTTTTTTGTTTGTTTGTTTTAAAAACCTTTATTTTTACCAGAGACTTTACTGGAGGGTTTGGAAAAGGCTTTAGGAAGCAAAATGTTGAGATCAAGTGACTAGTCTTTGTTCTGGGAAGTTGTTTGTGGAATTTGTTTTATTTTTTTTTTAAGGAGAGGGGGAATGTTATGTTACTGCAGCTATTTTAATGAAATACTTAATTCACATTACCTGCAGATAGTCTGATAAGAATTTCCTAAGTCAGGTGGGGGATGTAACTGTTTAATTCCTTCATTGTTTACTTAATACTTAATTCACATTACCTGCAGATAGTCTGATGAGAATTTCCTAAGTCAGGTGGGGGATGTAACTGTTTAATTCCTTCATTGTTTACTGTGTATGCTTTTTATGTTATACTCTGTTCAAAGCATATGTGTGAGCAGCAAAAAAAAAGCGACCACGTTTACCTTACTCTTGGATTGTATTTTCTGAATTAAGTGAAACTGCATAGTAGGAACAAGGGATTGCTATTTTTCTGAAGCCACATGACCATCAGTAGTTTGGAGAAATCTTCTGGAAACTCAGATGAGGTGAAGGTATTGTGAAATCACACAAATAAAACTGAGACACTTCTAAGAGAAGCAGAGAGTATATAGGAGCCAGTTCTTTCAGGTGACCAAAAACCAAACAAACTAAAAGGAAAACTTCTTAGGGAACAAGGAGGAACTTCAGTGTAGTACAGCCAGACTCTGAGAGTTTCTGGACTCAGACCTAAGCAAAAAAAAAAAAAAAAAAAAAAAAAAATTTTT